>JAJTUV010006623.1:0-19193 GCA_021653895.1 Mastomys natalensis
AAATAGATTCTATTACACCTTCTTGCCATCAACATGCAGTAGGGATATAAGATGATTCAAATATGATAAGGGACCCTGCTTTTAGGTACTTTATTTGTTTTAACTTTGTGTCTTGCATCTTTGTTCTATCATTCTAATTGTTTGATGGCTTCTTTTGTAAGCTGTTTTAAAAATCTAAAATAAATGAGCAATTGTCCGGTGGTGATTTTTAAATAAGATCTAATCCAATTAATATTTCCCAATAGTGTTTGAGTGTCTTTAATTTATCAATCCTAAGTTGTAATTTTTGAAATATAACATATTCACTACAAATTGATTTTCACGAAGAATTTATTGGCTTGTTATGTTTGATTTCATTGGGGGCAATAGGTAGTCCCTGCTCGGTCAATACCTCAGTCATATTTTTCAAATTTAATTCAGAAAAGTCCTCTGTTCGGTCAGGTGTAACTATATCATCCTTGTAATATAATATGAAAGCCTTCTTATGTTTCGTTCTAATAGATCGTAAGTCTTGATCTACAAATTTCTGACAAAGAGTGGAACTATTTTTCATACCTTTGGGGAGAACCTTCCATTGATATCTTTGAAATGACCATTGAAAATTAACAGAGGGAATGCTTAAGGAAAATCTTTGTGTGTCTTCAGGTTGTAATCTTATAGTAAAGAAACAATCCTTTAAATTCAGAACAATACCTTCATAATTCTCTGGGACAGTCACTGGAGATATAAGTCTTGGCTGTAAAGCTCCCATATTGTCTTATTAACAGCCCTAAGATCTTGAAAGTGTCTCCAGTTGCCTGATGAGTTTTAAAAAGACAAAGAGAGGAGTATTCCATGGACTGTTAGATTGTTCAATATGTCCTAATTGCAGTTGTTCTACTAATTGTTCTAAAGCTTGTGCTGTTTTCCTGAGTTAGAGCCACTGATTCACCCAAACAGGCTCATCATTGATCAATGAAATTTTATCTGCATATAATCCATCATCAGCTCCTATCAAAAATGCTGATCATTCCATATTTCATCTATGATTTATTTTACTATCATTTCCACTAAGATATCTTTTCCTCAGAGGGAGATTAGAAAAGAAGAAAACATGTAGGGTTGAAAAATATCCACTTTGACTTCACATTCCCATGTCAGGTTTTTTAATTTTTAGCATTCAACTATGTTGGATGCTATCCCCAATCCCACCAGAGAAGATATGGTATGAGCTATTGGTCATGTCCCAGGCCTGTCCTTTCCTACAATGCACAACTTATCTGCTCTTGTGTTTAATACAATTTGGATGGTTTTTCTTCTACTTTTATAATTTTTAAGGGTCTTTGTCTAGGAATTTCCTGAGTCCATGCTACCACTTGTGTGGAGCCAAACTGTGTATGCCCTCTAGTGTGTTTTAATATTGGATTGGGGAATTATGTTACCTGAGCTACCCATTGGTTCTTATGTAGTTGTATTGTATCCTTTAATGTCCTAGTCATAATTTTTATCTCTCCATGGAGGTCTGAAACAATTACTCCAGGAACTAATATAAATTTTTTCTTATAGTTTGAAGTCCTACCTAATATAAGACCAAAGGTGGCAGGTGATAGTGGTCCTTTAAATCCTGTATCTATTACTTGCGCTCCTTCATAAAGAAAGTGTATATAATCTTTTTCTACAGTATGATATAATCTTACACTTTCAGGTGCTGCTCTGTTTAACCTTAAGATGTGAAAATCAGGGTCCAGAAGATTCATGTTTATTTTTATCTTCCTGTGTCTCCCTTTTTTGGATTTGCAGAGGGCAAGCACCTCACCCCGTTATCTCCTCATCTTTCAGAGGGCATCCATCCTCATGAAATTGTGCTTTACACTAATTACTCCAATACCTTCCCTTCCTACACTGAGGACCTAACACTGGAAGTTGTATTTTCTTATTTTTATTCATTGTAGGGTGCTCTCCATTTACAGTCTGCTCTTCTTTTTTCTAGCTCATATGTCCTTGTTGGCCACAAGAAAAGTACAAAAACTTTTGTTTTCTTCCTCCAGTTAGGTTCTGAACTTAGGCATAAAAATGTGGTGCTTGCATTGCTGCAGCACAGGCTATACCCTCGACCACTGCTGGTGACACATCTATGCATGTTTTAATGCAATCTTGTACAGACCCAGTTTTTCTGATGGATCTAATTAGTTTATGGAAGAGAGTATTGGCATGTTTTCATTCAAGTTGTTTTAATAATGCATTAGAGCCATCAGAGGGAGGAAGCATCATGGCTAATGCATACTCTAAACTGGCAACAAAGTTTTCATAGGCTCATCTTCTTTTGGTTTGATTAATGCTAACAGAGTTGTCTTTCTATCACCAGGATGGAACCTTACCCTAGCAGCTACTGCTATCATGGAAAACTCTTCTAGTAGTTCCCTTTTTTAAAGCAACTTGTTCCAGGGGGGAGGCATAGTTTTCTCTACCAAAGAGCATTGACATAATTGATTTAACCTGCTTCTTCTTGAAGGGTAAATACTGAATCACTTCTCTTGTTCTATCCTTATATTCAGTCCTCTACACTATAATTTGTCAAGGGCTAAGAGTGGACTTTGCAGTCTGATGCCAATCATAAGGAGTTAAGCACATGCTACCCAACATTTCCACAATCAGAAGAGTGTAGGGAGCATTGGGTCCAATGCTCTGAACAGAACACTGTAGTTCTTAAGAGATTTTAAAGTAACAGATTCCCGTTGGGGTCTCTCTCCTTCAAAAATTTGTTACTTTGAAGCAAAAGTAAAAGTTTTCTTTTTGACTGGCTTCTTTTATGGCACCTAAAAATCCCCTATTTGCAGAATTTTTCTTTCAAGCTTGGCTGATTTTGCTTTAAAAGTAGAAGGAGCAGTAGCCGAGGAGAATATATCATCTATTTCTGTCCTAGAAGGATTTTTATGATGAAAATGATCACTTTCTTTACTGAGATCATATTCCTCTGCTCTCTATAACCCAGTCCTTGTTTTTGCTCATCATTTAACCACTCATCTCCTGGTTGTTCCTTGAGGAGATTAGTGAAAGTTGAGGAGGTATTATATGACTTCATTTCTGTCCTCAGAGGAATCCCCTCATCCTCTGAGGGCACTTCTTCTGCAAAGAATTCTATTTCTGATTTTTCTGAAAGGTGGTCCTCTAGTTTGTACCCTTAATGAGAATACTTGAACTGGGACCTGTCTAGTGCCATGACATTCATAAAATCTCCCGATCTCTTGTCCTACCTTTTTCCAATTATCTAAAGACAGACTTCTTTTCTCCAGGAACCATGAGCTGCCACTCACTATAAAGTCATTAAATGCTGCCAAACACTTCTTTGAGATTTTGTCACCTCTAATTTATAGCATATGATTTTATCCTGTCAGGAACGAGCTTCTGCTCTTGGAATGTGAATGCCCCATGATGTTTACATTCTCACCATCTTAACTGGATGTTTCTCTATGGTGGAGTCTGTAGCACTCTGAAGAAGTCTTATCCTTACCTGAAAAATGTTTTTTACAAAAAGGAAAGGGAAAGCTTACCTGATCCAAGTTGCACATTTGATCAAGAAAATGAAAAGAATTTATAGAACATATGAGAGGACAGATTGGCCTACCAAGTCCATTATGTTTAGAAAATGCTATGGCAGATATTTTATCAAGAGAAACTTTTGATTGCTAGTATGGTTGAACAAGCATTAGAAAGAAAGAAAGCATTAGAAAGAAACAGACTTCATAAAAGTGGGATTAAATCAGGACAAAAAAATTATAAAAGATTTTCAATCTTATATTAAAAACAATTCCAAAAAATTGAAATTTGACTTGAAAAAGATTACTTATGAAACTGAAAATGATTTAAGTAAAATTTCTGATAAATTGAATATTTACATGGAAAAACTGAAAGACTGAAGACATTGTGGAGAAATCTAGTGATAAATATTAAGATAAATTCTAAAAATTTGAAAAATACAAAACATTTAGAAAATTTTAACTGAAATGGTAACAGATAAAATAAAAATTTTGAAAAAATACAAATTTGTAAAAAATATACATAAAAAATTGATATTGAAAATTTTGATAAACTTGAAGACATTGTGGTAAATCTAATGACTCAAATCAAGATAAATAGTGAAAATTTGATGAAAAAATAGCAAGCACACATGGAAAATTGATTATCAAAATGATGATGAATACAAAAAAATATTGAAAAAGTTGAATATTTTTAAGCAATATTCCTAAATAAATTGAAAATTAATAAAGAAAAAAATTCATATTATATTGAAAGTGATTTAAGTAAAATTTCTGATAAAAATGGATATTAGACCAAAAAAAGTTTGAGAAAATTGAGTATATTGTTGAAAAAACTAATGAAAAAATTAAGATAAACTTGTTGAAACAATACAAAACATTGAAAATTTATTAAAATGATGAGAAATACAACATAAAATGTATGAAAAACTTGAAATTCATAAAATCTTTTCTTAAAAATTTGAAAATTGACAAGGAAAAATTTCTTATTAAATTGAATGTGAAATAAGGGAAGTTTATGATAAAATTTAATATTTGCATGGAAAATATGTTTGTCAAGTTTGTGACAATACTGAAAAACCTATTCATGAAAATTTAGATAAATAGTGAATATTTGATGAAAAAAAACAGGAAACGTGAAAAGTTTGATTGAGCATTGCATTGGCCCATAACCAGCCACATTGTTGAAAGAAACTATTTATAGGGACTTTATAATTTGGATTGAATGAATTTTAAACTGTATCATGGTTATGAACCTATGAAGACAAAGCATTGCAAGGTTAGGGCTTAAAAACCATGTGTTTGAGTATCATGCTGACCAGAACAAGAGTTGTGACAGCATGTAACATCATGTGAGAGTACTAGCTCTGGAAATGACTGTTGGAGATTGTCTTGACTATGTGAAGTGACTTGGGAAGAAGTATCTATCCTGGGTGGCACTATGCCTTGACTCTGATCCTGAACTCTACACAATGGAGAAATTTAGCTGAGTGCTTGCATAAAGGTCACCTCATTCTTCTCTAGGTGTAATATGACCAGCTTCTACAACATCCTACCCTGGAACCCTGGAGACTCAATATTATACAAAAAAAAAAAAAACCTATTGTCCCTAAGATACTTTCATATTTCATACTTTCATTTTGTTTTTAAATAGAGCAACAGAAAAATAAAATAAAAAAAACATGGAAGAGAAAGTAATCAGAATAATTTGAAACAGTTCATAAATTGAGAGCCAGGTAGCATGAAGGTCTATTTTTGATTTCATAATATTTACAGTTACATCTATACATGAATATATAATGAGGAACACATACATGTATGTAAAAATATTGCATATATAATTCTCTAGCTTATGGAGAATGACATGACCTTTAATTTTACAATATAAATCTCTCTCTCTCTCTCTCTCTCTCTCTCTCTCTCTTGTGTATTTCTGTGTGTGTGTGTGTTTAGTTAGAGAAAACAAGCAGTAAATACTATCCACATCCAAACTATTTGATTACCTGAAGCTTACACCAACAGTGACTAATCTCAATCAGTTCATTTTAACCAATGCTTTGCATCTTATTATATCAGCATAATGAAAGAAATGGTTCAAAACATTTTCAACAATGGAGTGAATTTTATTTTGTCTCCAATTTAGCTAACGCCAAATCCTATTTACAAGTTCATTGGGATGTTTCCTTGTAAATAATATTCTCTTATTTCCATTCAAAGTTTGACTCTCAGTGGTAAAGGAAAATCAACAGACAAGTCATCAGAAGACAACTAAATCATTTGATTTAGTTTGACAAATACTTTGATGGACCTAAAAGTATTCTTCAGAAATTCTTGGATATAAGGGGATGATTGGAATGCAGCCACTTCTGGTAGTAATAGATTCACAAGAATTTTCAATTTGTTGGTCTTCTTCGCTGTATTCATGACACAGCCTTCAGATTAAACGAGCCATTCAGTGTTAGCAAAAGGCTCTTAGCGTCTAATAATTGACAACATTACTTGTTGTCTGCATGTGCTATATTTACAAACAGGAAATTGACAAATATATACAAAGGGAAGGTTAGAACTTTACTATCCAGTTTCATTACAATTTTTTCCCGGTTATATTCAAATGCAAGAATTTTATAACATGTTGTTTTATTGAATGTCACTTTCTCATTGGAGTTAAAACACACCAAAGTTATTCTGAATATGACATTTCGTATCCATTTGCGGCAGGCAGCACAATCACACCTCAGATAACGTTGCTTGAAAGTTATACAATTGCTGGTAAAGGTGACACATAGAGGAAAGCCAAGTCTGCATGCTGACCATTTCCAAGTGTATTTACCATCTTTGGGGATTATTTTCCCACACCTCATCGTGCATTCTTTGAGTTCTTCATTGATGGTTTGTGGTCCAATTGTCATTTGGTTTTGTGCTTGCAGCAAAGTCAGCCACTGTTGTTTATAAATGGGTGCCAGCCATTCCGAAGGTATTAGACGATCTTGTTCAAGGACATTTGTGGAGGCCAAGTCACATAGGATGTGCTGAAACCTCAGCTTTTTAAACACTGGTTGAAATATTAGTCCTTCTTCAGTTTCAAGAAAGCTGATGTCATCAATATGTCCCATTTGGTTGGAAAGCCAGTTGTTGGTATCATCTAAAAGCTGTTTCAAGGTTCCGTCCCAGCATGGACTAAGATAAAGGAACATCCATTTTTTCAGGGTGGTATATACATCGATCTCCTTTTCCATCAATAGTAATTCAGAAGAAGATCCAAGAAGATACATCAACTTCATATCTACTTCCTTGTAAAGTGCCACACTTGGATGTATCATGAAATTGTAAAGAAGCCATTGAATGCATCTGGTCTTTACAGCTTTAAATCTATAAGCTTCTGCTGCCAAATAATAGGAGCACACAGTGTCCCTACTGATGGTTCTCTTCATGGTCTCCTCACATTGCCGAATTACTCGATTCACCTGGAGCAGGCGTGCTGCCGCCAAAACTTGAGGAATTTCCAGAGGTGTTAGTGACAAATCCTCATCCATGTACAAAGAACAAAACACAACTGCAGAGATCTGGCATCAATATCTTCATTCTTAAGGACCAGCGTAATGACATCATTGTGTGATTCTCTCCAAGTAACTTTGAGCATGTTAGCAAAGTCGTCCAGACTGACATAAAAATACTTTGTGTAAACACCATGTTCTTCCAAAGGCATGAATTTTAATGTCGCTGTCATTCCTGTTCAAAAATAAATTTTCATAACTATATTTAGATGAGATTCGTAGCCCTTTTCCTGTAGATGTAGTTGAGAACTTTATGTAGATGTTTTCCCTGGTTTGGAGGTCCATGGATGCCAGAGCTTGGTGGCAAATCGTCTGATCTGCTCAGTTTTCGCTTCAGACTGCCAGACAGGCAACTGGGTCCAGCTGTGGCTTCTTCTGGCTGTGGCTCTACTGGACTGGAATCCCCGCATCTCAAGTACCTTTTGGTTAAAAACCCCATTGATGAAACTTGCTAGAACAGAGTCGCTCAGAGTCTCCTTGGTCAAGGCATCCCGGTACTCTGCCAAGCCTGCCTAGTCTCACTGGCTTTTTCTTCTAAAGCCTCTGACATCACAAAGAAGGCAGGGCATTCTTCATTGTCCACCTGTGCCTGACCTTTGCACAGGCCCCACCCTTTAAAAGGTTGCAAGCCCTTTAAAAACCGTGAAGTGCAACCAATCCTGCTTTTCTCTCACTACCCCACCTCTCTATCTCTCTTCCTTTGCATCTCTGCCCCACTTTTCTCCCCTCTAGCTCCTCTCCACCACTTCTCCTTTCTTCACTTATTCCTAACTTCCTTCTTTCCTTTTTTCCATTCTCCTCTTCTTTCTCTCTCCTCACATTCACCTTACCCCACAGTTTCTAAATGGGTCACACTATGGTGCTTAAGATGTCCTCCATCAATTTGAGAACCTCCTTCTTCTACCTTGTGAGCTGAATTTTAAAATTAAGATAAATATTAAAAATTTGATTGAAAAATTCGAAACACATGTGAAAAAGTGTAACTAAAATAAGGACAAATATAAAGAAAGAAAAAGTTAAAAATTTCAAAAAAATTTCCTAAAAAAAAAAAATTGAAAATATACAAGGAAAAAATGTATTATCAAGGTGAAGGTGATATAATGAAAATTTCTGATAAAATTGAATATAGGCATGAAAACCTGTTTGATAATCTAGAAGATATTGATGAAAAAACCTAGGATAACAATTAAAATAAATATAGAAAAATTAAATGACAAAAGAAAAATATTTCTTATGAAATTGAATGAGATTTATGGAAAGTTTCTGAAATAAAAAATTTGAATATGTGCATAGAAAACTCTGCCTAATAATTTTGAAGACATTGTTGAAAAAAATTCGTGTTAAAATTAAGGATAATTATAAACAAATAAGATGCATAAACATAACATATATAAGGAAGATTTTTTTAAAATGATGACAAACACAAAAAAGTTAGGAAAAAAAACTGAAGCTCTTTTGTAAATAATTCCTTGTGCATTTGGAGATTATCAAGGAAAGCATTTCTTATAAAATTGAATGCGATTTATGGAAAAATTCTGAAAAACTAAATATGTACACGGAAATAATTGTTGGATAATTTTGAACCATTGTTGAAAAAACTAGTGTTAAAATTTATGATAAATATAGTAAAATGCGATGTTAAAATACAATGCATATAAAGAAAATTGAATTAAAATGATGACCAACAAATAAAATAGTAAAGAATTACAACAGTTTTTTAAATAATTACCTAAAAAATATTGAAGATTGATATGGAAAATATTCCTTATGAAGTTGAATGTAATTTCAGAAAAATTTCTTATAAATTTAAATAGGTGCACTGAAAAAAGTGTTGGATAACCTTAAATGCACTTCAGAAAAAAAAAAAAAAAACTAATGTTAAAAATTAAGATATCTATACTAAAATTAGATAAAACAATATAACATATAAGAAAAATTTGAGTAAAGTATTGACAAACACAGAAAAAAATTAGGAAAAAATTCATTCTTTAAAAATAATTTCTAGTAAAATTGCTGATTTACATGGGAAAGATTTCCTATGACATTGAACGTGATTTAAGGTAAATTTTTGATCAAATTAAATAGGAGCACTTAAAAACATGTTTGATAATTTTATATGCATTACTGAAAAATATTAATGCTAAAAATTCTGATAACTATACAGAAAATAGATAAAATGTATAACATATAAAAGAGAAACTTGAGTAAAATGATGACAAAGACAGAAAAAATTAGGAAAAATTTGAAACTGTTTTATAAGTAATTCTAAGTGGTGAAATTGAAGAATGAAATAGAAAACATTTCTTATTAAATTATGTGTGTTTTAGGGAAAATTTCTGAAAAATATAGTATGTATATATATGAGAAAAACTGTTTAATAATTTTGAAGATACTGGATACAAAGGTAGTGGAAAAAATCTATTATAAATATAGGAAAAAATTGATGAAAAAAGATAACGCATATCAGAAAGATATTATTAAAATGATGACAAATACAGAAAAAAATATACAGGAAAAAATTGAAACTCTTTTTTAAATAATTCCTATAATAATTGAAGATTGACATGGAAAACATTTCTTATGAAATTAAATTTGATTTATGTAAAATTTATGATAAAATTGAATATGTGCACAGAACAAACTGTGATAATTTTGATGACATTGTTGAAAAAAATAGTAATGAAAATTAAGATTAATATAGAAAAATTGATGAAAAACTATGTCACATATAAGGAATTTGATTAAAATGATGACAAACAAAAAATGTAGGAAAAAATTGAAACTTTTTGAAATAATTCTTAGAAAAATTGCAGAATGAATTAGAAAATTGTTATGAAATTGAATGTGATTAAATGATAATTTTTAATAAAACTGAAAATGTGCAACAAAAAATTGATTGATAATTTTGAAGACACTGCTGAAGAAATCTAATGATGAAAATTATGATAAATATAGAAAAATTGATTAAAAATATATTGCATAAAAGAAGATTTGATTAAAATGATGACAAACAGAAGAGAATGTAGAAAAAGAGGGAAACTCTTTTTCACATAATTGGTATAAAAATTGAAGATTGACATGGATAAAATTTCTAATAAAATATAATGTGGATAGAAGGAATTTGTTATCAAACTGCATGTGCATTAAAAATATGCTTGATAAAAAGGAAGTCATTGTGGAAAAAGATAGGGATAAAAATTATAACAAATATACAAAATGTAGATAAAAAAATATAAAGCATATAAGGAACATTTGATTAAAAAATATGGAAAACAGAAAAAAATACGAAAAATTTGAAACATTTTAAAATAATTTTTAGAAAAATTTAAAATTGACAGGGATAATGTTCCATATGAAATTGGATGAGATTTCTGGAAAATTTCTGATAACATTGAAAATATGCACAGAAAGAAACTGTTTCATAATTTTTAAGATATTGCTGAAAATCCCAGGGAAAAATATTAAGATAAATATATTAAAATTTGATAAAAAAAATTGAATCATATAAGCCAGATTTCATTAAAAGAATGAAAACACAGAGAAACGTAAAAAAAAATTGAAAATGTTTTTCAAATGATTTCTAGAAAAATTGCAGCATGACATGTAAGAATTACTTATGAAACTACATGTGATTTAAGGAAAATTTCTAATAAAATTAAATATGTGCACTGAAAAAACTGTTTGATAATATTGAGGACATTGTTGAAAATGTACTATTTAATATTAAGATTAAAAAAAGTAAACAATTTAGAAAAATATTGAAAGTGGGTTTTTTTTGTTTTTTTTGTTTTTTTTTTAAAGTCTAGACAACCACAGAAAAATTTGAGGACAATGTACAAAGCATATGAGAAAGATATGATTAAAATGATGACAAGCAGAAAAAATGTAGGAAACTATTGAAACTGCTTTTCAAATAATTCTTAAAAAATTGAAGAATGACATGGAAAATTGTTCTTAAATGAATGTGATTTTTGTAAAGTTACTCCATAAATTTAAATATGTGCACAGAAAATTCTGTTTGATAATTGTGAAGGCATTGTTGAAAAATGTACTTCTAAACATTAAGATAATTGAAGAAAAAATAGATTCCAAAAATATCCCTGTACATTAGAAAAATTTGATTAAAATGATGCAGACACAGAAAAAATGTCTAAGAAAAAGGTTGAAATTTTAAATAATTACTAAAAAATTGAAGATTGATATGGAAAAAAATTATGAAACTGAATGTGATTTAAGAAACATTGTTGATAAAATTGCATATGTCATTAAAAACATGTTTGATTAACTTGAAGACATTCTTGAAAAAAGTAGTATTGAAAATTCAGATAAATACAGAAAAATTGACTAAAAATATAACCCATCTGAGGAAAATTTGATGAAAATAAAGACAGACAGTCCATATATACAGTACATAATTGCATACCTCTTGATTTTTGCAATGGTAAAAAGTTAACCATGGCTTTCTGCATGCTAAGTACAAACTGTATTACTGGACCCAAAGATCTAGAGTCAAATGCTCTCAAATACTTTACAATCTAATTCTCAGACATGAAAAAGTGAAAGAATACACTAATCCTAGATAACCATTTGCAAAACAAATATCAGAAGCAAAGACAAAAAAAAAAAAATAGAGAAAAGCACCAAAGAAAAGGATAAAATGCCAGTTCATCAGGAAACCAAAATTTGATGGAAATATATGTCAAATAATATTTAATCTCACTACCTTAGTTCTAGTTCTGTCCTCATCCAAAAACTACCTGATCTGCACTTTGATTTTCTAATTGACAACAGCCATCTGTCAGAGACAATAAACTGGACCCAAATAATAGAAGAAAAATAAGTTATAACCTTTGGGTCTCAATTAAAGCAATGGCTTTCATTTTTTTCTTCTTTCTTTTTTTTTTTTTTTTTTTTGTTTTTTTTTTGTTTTTTTTTTGTTTGTTTGTTTTTTCTTTTCCTTTTTTTAATTTTATTTTTTTGCTTATTCACTTTATAACCTGTCCCAGTCACCCCCTCCCACAATCCTTCCCCATCTCTTGTTTTCTGAGTACCCCCTCCTCCTGTATTCCCCACCCTGCCACTTTAAGTCTCTGAGAGGCTAGGTGCTTCCTCTCCCATTGAGGCCAGATGAGGCACCCAGCTAGAAGACCATACTCCATATACAGGCTGCATGTTTTGGGATAGCCTCCACTCCAGATGTTTGAGACCTGCATGAAAACCAAGCTGCACATTTACAACATATGTGCAGGGAGGCCTAGGTCCAGCCCATGGAGCTAGATCTGTGTAGACTAGGTATGCTCCACGGTTGGTGATACAGTCTCTGAGAGCTCCAAGGGTTCAGGTTGGTTTACTCTGTTGATCTTCCTGTGCAGTTCTTATCTTCTTAGGGCCCACAATCCTTCTGCCTATTCTTCTATAAGAGTCCTCAAGCTCCATCCACTGTTTGGCTCTGGATGTCTGTATCTGTCTGAGTCAGCTGCTGGTTAGAGCCTCTCAGAGGACAGCTTGCCCCTGTCTTTTCTCAGGCTGGAGGTTTAGATCCTGGGAGCTCTGGTTGAATCTTTTGATATTCGTTCTAAAAAGGACAAAAGCACCCTCACTTTGGTCTTCCTCCTTCTTCTTGAGTTTCATGAGGTTTATGCTTTGCATCTTAGGTATTGTGTGTTTTGGGGCTAATATCTGCTTATCACTGAGTGCATTACCATGTGTGTTCTTTTGTGATTGGGTCATCACACTCAGGATGATATTTTCTAGCTCCATCCATTTGTCTAAGAATTTCATGAGCTCATTATTTTTAATAGCTGAGTAGTACTCCATTGTGTAAATGTACCACATTTTCTGTATCCATTCTTCTGGGAACGACATCTGGGTTCTTTCCAGCTTCTGCCTATTATAAACAAGCCCGCTATAAACATAGTGGAGCATGTGGCCCTGTTGCATGTTGAAATATCTTCTGGGTATATACCCAGGAGGGTATAGCTGGGTCCTCAGGTAACACTATGTTCAATTTTCTGAGGTATCACCAGACTGCTTTCCATTGTGGTTGTACCAGCTTGCAATCCCACCAACAATGGAGGAGTGTTCCTCTTTCTCCACATCCTCGCCAACATCTGCTGTCACCTGTGTTTTGGATCTTAGCCAATCTGAGTGGTGAGAGGTGGAATCTCAGTGTTGTTTTCATTTGCATTTCCCTGATGACTAGGGATGCTGAACACTTCTTTAGATGTTTCTCAATCATTCGAGTTCCTCAGTTGAGAGTTCTTTGTTCAACTCTCTACCCCATTTTTTAATTTGATGGTTTGGAATCTAGTTTCTTCAGTTCTTTGTATACCTTGGATATTAGTCCTCTATCAGATGTAAGGTTGGTGAAGATCTTTTCCCAGTCTGTTGGTTCCCACTTTGTCCTGTTGACCGTATCCTTTGCTTTACAGAAGCTTTGCAGTTTTATGAGACCCCATTTGTCAATTCTTGATCTTAGAGCATATGCCATTGGTGTTCTGTTCAGGAACTTTTCCCCTGTGCCCATGTGATCAAGGCTTTTCCCTATTTTCTCTTCTATTAGTTTCAGTGTAGCTGGTTTTATGTGGAGGTCCTTGATCCACTTGGAATTGAGCTTTGTACAAGGAGAAAAGTATGGATCAATTTGCATTCTTCTACAAGTTGACCTCCAGTTGGACCAGCACCATTTGGTTATTTATCCTTCATACTTGTAGTGATTAGAATGTGTATCATTTAGCCAGATATAATACAAACAATTAATCTGAAAAGTCTGGAAGAAGAGTGATGTGGATTCCTGTGTTTGAGTGCAGCCTGGTCTACAGAGAGAGACAGAGAGAAGGAGAGAGGGTGAGAGAGAAAGGAGGAGAGAGAGGAAGAGAGAGAGAGACAGAGAGAGAGAGACGAGAGAGAGAGAGAGAGACCCAGGTTGGCCACAGGTTACAAAGATAAACCATGTCACTAAAAAAGAGGGGGGTGGAAGGAGAGACACTGTGTATCACTCTATCATCTTTCTTTCATAAATTCTTCTTGGCTAACTTCCTGTATTTTCTCAATAGATGAAAAACCTTTTTACAATTTGTCATTTTGGTTCTAGTATTAGGAAAACACAAAGGGCCCTTCTTAGAAATGGACTGGAAGAGATCAATTTCAATGCCATTTAAAAGGCAGAGAGAGCCAGAAAATGGCAGGAGCTAAACAATTACAAAATTTTACAAAAACCTCCCAACTGATAATGTACTTACAAGGCACAAAACAATGTGTTATTATTTTCATAGCATTTTATGCTGATTGTATTTACAATCTCCAATTTCAAAAAGCAGGAATAAAACTTAGCTATACATGTCTGAAGCTGGGACAAGTGATCTAACATGCAGGGGGTAAAATGAGGGAATACATTCTGGTTTCAGAAGTATCCATCCTAACAGTAAAGTTATCCACTGAAAGCAAAAAACATGTTTGATGGTGAACTTTCTCATGTACATATCATGAATTTGATATGTACATAACATATTAATAATATGAGCATCTAAGAAATAGATCCAGATCAAAATCACTTTAAACTAGAAACTAAAATTGCAATCAGTATGCATGATGGTAGCTCTATATTTTCTTATTAAAGCTGACATCACTCTTAAATATATTTTTCTTTCATTCACTCCTATGCATTATACACTGGAATGACATGTAAGAGGCTTTGTATCTGGAAGACTTGACTCTTATGCCATAGCATTCTCTAATGTCTGTTTAAAATAATCAATGACTTGCATACTGCTTATGTCATTTACAACACTCATGATGCCTCTACAAGCATTGTAGTTATGAAAACATGATTATTATGTTGTCTCCAAACGTGCAGCTGGATCAGGTAAGCTTTCTCTTTCCATTTTCTAAAAAAAAAAAAAAAAAAAAAAAAAATATTTTTAAGGTAAGGATAAGACTTCTTCAGAGTGTTACAGACTCCTCCATAGAGAAGCATCCAGTTAAGATGATGAGAAGGCATACATCATGAGGCATTCACATTCCAAGAGCAGAAGCTGGTTTCTGACAGGATAAAATCATAGGCTATAATGTAGCAGTAACAAAATCTCAAAGAAGAATTTGGCAGCATTTAATGACTTTATACTGTGTGTCAGCTCATGGTTCCTGGAGGAAAGAAGTCTGTCTCTAGAAAATTGGAAAAAGTTAGGACAAGAGATGGGGAAATTTTATGAATGTCATGGCCCTAGACAGGTCCCAGGTCAAGCATTCTCATTAAGGGTACAAAGTAGAGACCACCTTTCAGAAAAATCAGAAATAGAATTCTTTGCAGAAGAATTGCACTCAGAAGATTAGGGGATTCCTCTGAGGACAGAAATGAAGTCATATAATACCTCCTCATCCAGCACTAATCTCCTCAAGGAACAACCAGGAGATGAGTGGATAAATGATGAGGGACAACAAGAACTTGGTGATAGAGAGCAGAGGAATATGATCTCAGTAAAGAGAGCTATCATTTTCATCATAAAAATCCTTCTAGGACAGAAATAGATGAGATATATTCCTCGGCTACTGCTCCTTCTGCTTTTAAAGCAAAATCAGCCAAGTTTGATAGAAAAATGCCAGTAGTTGGGTATTTTTAGGTGCCATAAAAGAAGCCAGGCAAAAAGGAGACTTGGACTTTTGCTTCCCAGTAACAATTTTTGAAGGAGAGACACCCCAACAGGAATCTCTTACTTTAAAAACTCTTAAAGAACTACAGTGTTCTGTTCAGAGCATTGGACCAAATGCTCCATACACTCTACTGATTGTGGAAATGTTGGGTAGCATGTGCTTAACTCCTTATGATTGGCATCAGACTGCAAAGTCCACTCTTAGCCCTTGACAAATTATAGTGTAGAGGACTGAATATGAGGATAGAGCTAGAGAAGTGATTCAGTATTTACCTTTCAAGAAGAAGCAGGTTAAACCTACTATATCAATGCTTTTGGATAAGAAAACTATGCCTCCCCAGTCGAACGAGTTGCTTTAAAAAAGGGAACTGCTAGAAGAGTTGTCCAGGATAGCAGTAGCTGCTAGGGTAAGGTTCCATCCTGGTGATGGAAAGACAACTCTGTTAGCATTTATCAAACCAAAACAAGATGAGCCTATGAAGACTTTGTTGCTAGATTGGAGTATGCATTAGCCAGGATGCTTCCTCCCTCTGATGGCTCTGATGCATTATTAAAACAACTTGAAAGAAAAAATGCCAATACTCTCTGCCATAAACTAATTAGATCCATCAGAAAAACAGGGAGTGTACAAGATTACATTAAAACATGAGCTGCAATGTCAGCTACTTGCATTTTCCTGTGATGCTCTAAAGAAGAGTTTCATTTTCATGTCAAGTTACTGTTTTCCAATCTCTGCGGGACAAACAGAAACAGTACATCCTCTATATTATACAGTTCATAGGAAGGATTTGGCCTGTGGAAGAACCTAACCCTAGGAGAATAGAACCTCACAAACATGGACTTCTAGTTTCATATGAACTCAGGCTGAGTTTCAGACTACCAAAACTCATGGAATGGGTTCTGAATCCTATATACTGGGAAATGCTAGTACTTTTGAAATTTACTATTTTGGTGTTAGCCCAGCAGAGGCTTGGAACCCATAATGAGGGGAACCTAGCTGCAAGAGCTCAGTCAATAGGCCTAGAAGAGCAGTCTAGCCTGTTATGCTCTAAGGGAAGTATGCCACAGGTCTTGATCTCCCAAAACCCTGTTTCTTGAGAATCCAAATTGTGATTCTAAATACTGGGCAATTACTACAGAGTCAGTTATTGCATATAAAATTAGATACAAAAATCCACAGCAGCATAGTTTTGCATACTGGAAAAGGGATTCAAATGTGCCTTATAGGTGACATAGCCAATAGCAGTGCAGTTTGAAGTGGGGCTTAGACATAAGCATTGGACTCTCCTGGCAACTGTCAATGAGACATAATTTCAGTTCATAATGCAGACCTATAACTTCAGTTATCAGAAGGAAACACAAACACACAATGTTTTATGCACAAATACATAGGGGAGAAGAGCAGAATAGTGAAGTATAGAAAGAAAGGAGACATAGAGAGACAGTTCACACCATAAAAGTGAGAGGGAGAGACGAGAGAGAGAGCAGAAGAAGAAAGAAAGTGGGCTATAGAACATTTGCATGGAGCAAATATTTTTCTCCCCAAAAAAAAAGGAAAAATTCAAGGGGGGAATTTTTTAAGAAAAACCCACACCCGTAACAAATTTAAAGGGGGAAAAAAGAAACCTTTAAAAAAAAAACAAAAAGAATTTTTTGCGAAAAATGTTAGTTAGGGATTTCTGAACAAAAAAAAAAAACCCCCTAAACAAAACCCCCGGAAAACCCTAGTGATGGGGAAAAGGCCCGAACTTTAAGGGAAAGGAAAAATTTTTAGTTTAAAAAAGTTTAAAATTTATCAAAAAACCCCGGGGAAAAAAAAACCCTGAAAAGGCCCCTTTTTTAAAGAAAATAGAATTTTTTAGAAAAAATAAAGATTTTAAGGTTTAAAAAAAAGAAAAAGGGCTGGACTTTTGTTCCCCCAAAAAAAATTTTTTAAAAAAAAAAACCCCCAGGCAAATTTAAAAATTTTTGCTAAATGCGAAAAGCATTGGGCCCAACCACATTTTTAAAAATTTTTTTTCTTTGTTTTTTTTGATTCCCCCAAACCACTTCTTTTTCCCTTACCAAAAAGTAAGGGGGAAAAATTAATAGAAAAAGGGAAAAAAATTTTCCTTTAAAGAAAAGGAAAAAAAATTCAATCTTTTTATAAAAAAATAACCCCCCCATGAACATTCAAAAAAGGGACTGTTTTTTCCGAAAAGGTGGTTGGGTTTTTTTTAAACCCTTTAGGAAAGCAATCGTTAATTTTTAAAAAAAAAACAAGGAACCAAAACTTGTTCAAATTAAATGAAAAAAGCCGGCTTTCCCCCCCTTTCTCTGTCTTAAAAAAAATTGAAAAAAAAGCCAAATTTGCAAAATAAAACCCAAAAAAGGAGGGAAAGATTTCAAAAAAAGAGTCAAATTTATAATTTTTGTGACCAAAAAAGTTTCATTTTACAATTTTTGTTTTAACTGGGCAAAAAAATTCCCCTTTTAAAACAAAAAGGGGATTTCCGGGGGAAAACCAAAAAGGGAAAAATACCTGGTTCATTTCATATAACAGGCGGGTTTTTGACACCAAAATCGGAATGGGTTTTGAATCCTATATACGGGAAACTAGTACTTTTGAAATTTACTATTTGGTTTTACCCAGAGAGGTTGGAACCCAAATGAGGGAACCCAGCGCAAGAGCTCATCAATAGGCCTAAAAGAGCAGTCTACCGTTAGCTCAAAGGGGAAGTATGCCACAGGCTTGTTTCCCCCAAAACCCCCTTTTCTTGAAAATCCAAATTGTGTTTCAAAATCGGGGCAATACTACAGGTCATTTTTTTTGCAATAAAATTAGAAAAAAACCACAGCACTATTTTGCTACGAAAAGGGGAATCAAATTGCCTTATAGGTGACATACCAATAGCAGTGCGTTTGAATGGGGCTTAGAATAAGATGACTCCCCGGGGCAACTGTCAATGGACATAATTTCAGTTCATAACAGACCTTAACTTCAGTTACAAAAGGGAAACACAAGACAAAATGTTTATGACAAATACATAGGGAAAGGCAAAAGTGAAGTAAAAAAAAAAGGAGACATAGAGAGCAGTCACACCATAAAAGGAAGGAGAGAGAGGGAGAAGAAGAAAAAGTGGGCTATAGAAAATTTCATGGAGCAATATTTTCTCAAAATGGGAGAACAAAAAAAGAAGGGGAAAAAATGAAGGAAATTTTTTCAAAATGAATTAAAAAAATTAACCCCCCTTTCTGCCACCTTTCCCCCCTGGCAGAGAAGTTTATTTGGTACCAAGGAAATTAATCCAAAAAAATCATTAAACCCCTTTAAAAAACTCCATTTAAAAAAAACTATTTTTCCAAAAAACGTTTTTTTCCTGGAAAACATTTTTTTTTTCACTTGGGGGGCCGCTTTTACTTAAACCTTGGAAGTTCCCCTTTTTTTTTTGGCACTTCAATTTCCCCAGGGAAAAAAAATTGGGGTTTTAGTTTTA
>JAJTUV010006624.1:0-12247 GCA_021653895.1 Mastomys natalensis
AGGGGTGAGACAGAATGGCCTGCTGACTTTCAGCTTTGCAGAAAAAAACATTAGCTTCAACACTAGTTGAAGGAAAGACCTGCTTCTAAAGAATAAGTGAAGAGAGAGAGAAGGAGAGACCATACTTCTCTGGCCTCTGCATGTACATAGGCATGTGTACTTGCACACACATGCACACAAATCACACACACCTACCAAAAAAGTAATATGCTGTAGAGAAATGCTTTAGACTCAGTGTTCTATTGCTGTGGAGAGACAACATGGTCACAGCAACATCTTATAAAGAAAGCATTTAACTGGGCTTTACTTACACTTTCTGAGGTTCAGTTCACGCCATCACGGTGGGGAGCATGGCAGCACACAGGCAGACATGATCCTAGAGAAGCAGCTGAGAGTTCTATATCTGGATCTGCAGGAAGCAGGAAGAGAGGACACTGAATCTGGTTTGGGCTTCTGAAATCTCAAAACCCATTCTCCATGACATACTTCCTCCAATGAGGCTACACCTCCAAAAGTAGTGTCACTCTCTGATGACTAAGCACTCAAATATATGAGCCTATGGGGGCCATTCTTATTCAAACCACCACAAGAAGTACTTGATTTGTTTACAAAATAAAGTCTTTGTTATTTATCTTTATTTGATATGTCATAACAACAATCTTGTTCTTGCACATGTTAATAAAAAGTGGGTGTTAGTAAAGCAACTACTGTGTATAACCGGCTGTGGTGCAGCAAGAAGAGGGTAGAAATACACCATGTCTTCCTCTCGCTTCAGACAGTCCAGCTAAATTAGAGTGCCCCCCAGACTGGCTTTCACACCGAGATAAGTGCTTTCATATTTCTCAAGTTACCAGACGTTGGAAAGAAAGGTCTAGCTGACTGTGATGGAAAAGAAGCCACTTTGGTGCTCATTCAAGACCAAGAAGAACTGGTAAGTTGTTTAATAAAACAGAGACATGAGCACATTCTTCAAAGGAAGTGGAGACTTTACATTATGGAAGCTCATAGTCTGAGAGACTAATTGGACATGTGAGCCAATAGTTACATGTGTAAGGTGAGTGTCCTTTGGATCATAAATATGGGGCACAGATTTCACAAAGCAGGAAGAATTAACTGTGTTGGGGACTCAGGGTGGGTACAGGTGACCCTTGAACTAGGTTTCAGGAGGCTGGTAGAATATGAGTCACCAATACCCAGACTCAGGGTTAAGTCCTCTGCTCTGTTTTGATTGTAGAGATTCCTACAGAACTTAACAAAGGGAAAAGACATTTCATTTTGGATTGGGTTAAATTACACATTGCCAGACAACAACTGGAAGTGGAATAAACGGCTCGACTTTAAATTCTGATATGTGAGTACTAGAGGTGCTAACTTAAATACTCATTTCTGTTGCAGGGGCTTTTGGGGATTACCCTTGGTGGATAATAGTAAAGACATGGAAACTGTTAGCCTTTTTGCTGGGGACAGCCCCCCAGCTGGCCATCTACTCCACCTGCCTCTCTTGCCCCTGTGTCTCCATCACGTGGCTCTCTGTTCTGCCTCCTGCTCTGCTCCCATTCTTCCCCAGCACCAGCCTCCAGCTCTTTTTTCATCCAAAGCCTTCTCCTTTCTATAATAAAAAAATAAAAAATAAAAAAAGTTAATTGGTATAGTGGGAGGAGCTTCAACGCTTACTCAGGAACCAATCAGCAGGACTACTGCCATTTATATACTTGTGCTGCCCTTTGGCCAGTCTGAGAGCTATATGACCTCCCCATGGCAGCTTGCTTCTAACGTGATAATCTCAGAGAATCATCTTTTTGGGCAGATGAGGAAGTGACTAACACTTACAGATAAAAAACAGCTCTTGTGGGAGCTTTCAGAAATTAAGCCACCAACTGAAGAGCACGCAAGGGCTCAAACGGGGCCCTCAGCACACGTGTAGCAGATGTGCAGCTCGACCTCCACGTGGGCCCCCGCAACAACTGGAGCAGAGGCTTTCCTTAAGCTTAGCCAGACTGTGGTATCCATTCCCAAAGACTCCATTGTCTGCCCTCAGTAGGAGACGATGTGCCTAATGTGGCAGAGACTTGATGTGACAGAGTGGGGGGATACCTGGGGGAGGTACCTCCTCAGAGGAGAAGGGGAGGGGTTATGGGGTGAGGGTCTCAGTGGCGGGTGGGACCGGGAGTGGGTAGCACTTGGGATGGAAAGAAAGAAAGGAAGGAAAAACGAAGGAAGGAAGGGAGGGAGGGAAGAAGGGAAGGAGGAAGAGAGGAGGAAGGAAAAAAGTTCTTGTGGGCTATAGAAATGACAATACCATATATCCTGCCACCTTTTGGCAGTTGCAGAGTAATTAACAATTGAGAAACCAGGGGCACAAGTTCATAGCCAACTGATACATTAGGTGTGGGGGTGCGTTACCCCAGTACTTGTGCAGGGCATTAGGCTATATCTAGGGTATCGATGAGAGTAGTCATGCTGCTTGCTCATTGGTTCAGAGTAACACTGACATCAAAGATTAAGGAAGTTCAGAACAGTCTGAAAGTATGATTCCAAAGGTGGTTAAAATTTTTTACATGTAAAAAGATACCAGCCTTTTATATGGTCAAATGTATGTATGCAGGTATGTGTGTGTGTGTGTGTGTGTGGTGTATGTATGTATGTATGTGTGCATGGATGCAATGGAGTTTTAAAGCCAGGACTAGATTAACTCCTTTGGAAAATGGCTACTTACAACCTATCAGCACACATAATTGCTTCTTCTTTATCATTTTTATACTTTTCTTCACTTTACATGGAATGTCTTAAGCAGCACATTTCAAATGTTGGTGAAACTATAGTACAGAGTGTCTTCAGATCAATTTGTCGGGTCCCAACTAGTATAGATAGAGTATGAAAGAAAAATACAATAAATATCATTATGGATCTCTGACATCTGAAACTACCCACATATTAACAGTCATTGTAGAGGATGCAATGAAATCACTTATCAATCAGCTTTTTATCATTTTGATAAAATACCTGAGATGAACAAGAATGGAAAGTGATTTTTTTTTTTTAATTTGAGAGGTCTCAATCTGTAGTCTGCTGCTCCGTTGCTGTGACTACCATGGCAACGCAGAAGCACTGTAGAAGGGCAGAGACAAGCCAAAGTTGCTCACCTCACAGTAGACAGGAGCAGAAAGGAGACACAGAGGAAGATAGGCCTTTCAAAGACCTGGCCTCTTCCTGTGAGGCTCACTTCATTCAACTGGAAAGTCATCAGTGAGTTAATCCATTGACAGAATTGTTGTGCTTATGATCCAATCACCTATGAGTAGAATCACCAGCTGGTTTCAAAATGTGCCCAGTTAGGGCACACTTGGTTTATAAGTCATTAACTGTATGTAGATCATAAAGCAGCCCTTAGCTATCTGCTCTTTGGTGTTTCATTTTCTATTGTGTGAGATTGTCATAACAACCATGAATGTAATGGGCCAGCTGGTGCTTCATAGTTAAGTTATATATTTAGCAGAACTCATAATTATTAGTATAACGAGGAGCTCCAGAGACAGTAGGACCTGGGCAGAATGGAGCTGGTAAATGAGACAGACTAAAATCTCATGCAATAACCAACTTTATCCAGAGCAGCAGACAATTTATACTGAGGGCTGAGAAAGTTCATGAGTTCAAACTGTATACAATAACAAAGACAAGTTGAGCATGACAAATGTGATTTCCAGAGAAGCAAACAAACAACACTTTAAACATCAATTATCAATTAATAAGTAGTAGTAAGCAACCTGAAATAAACCAGTCCTTTCTGCTGCACTTGGAGGAGCACAAAACACATTCTAAGAACATTTCATGTTTTAAGAAACAGATTCACAAGACTCTTGTCCTGTTTTCTTGGAGTGTTCCCACAAGCACTCAAATTCCATGTACTCAGACTTCTCATCCTAGTCTATTCTGGGCTGTGCATGACAACAACATAAGTCTGTTTCCATTCCTGCTCAGTTTCAGGAGCTTGTTGTTAAGACTTGTGAGTTGTTTATTTACTGAGTTTTAAGAAGCTTCCCCTTTTGAGCTTTCTGATTATTTATTATTATTGTTAATTATTTTTATGTTATTTTGGTTTTTGAAACAGAGTTTCTCTGTGTAGCCCTGGAGTTCTGGAATTCTATCTGTAGATCAGGCTGGCCTTGAACTCGTAGAGATCCACCTGCCTCTGCTTACCTAGTGTTGGAATTAAAAGCCGTCATCACCCAGCAAACTTTCTAAATCTTCTTCTGAATATTTCAGTTCAGAAGAAATTGCTACACAACAGTGTATGTGACCCTTTGAGTTTAATTCTGATTGATAACTTGAATATGAATAGGGGCTATTCACAGGAGCATAAGCAAAAAATAATGGCTTAATTACTGATGAAAATGACATCTCCTCACCCGCAACAACTATTAACTGCCCATATCCTCAAGGAAGTCTGGGGTCTCAAGAACTCCCTTTCTTACTTGGGATGGAATGTTGGCTGTCCAGTCCCCTTCTTGTGCAGTCTTGTGCAGGTAATCACAGTGGCAATGAGCTCATGAGTGTACCAACTGCGTCAAGCCTGGAAGACATTTTCATGGCACTCCTCCTGTTCTCTGGCTGTTACATTCTTTCCAACTTCTTTTCCATGATGTTCCTGAGCCAGGCAGTAGGGGTGATGAAGTCACTGTCCACTTAGGGCTGAGCACTCAACTTCACTTATTCTCAGAATTTTGACCAGTGTGGGAGCCTCTGTATTAATTACTTCCCACTATAAAAAGAGTTTTTTGTGCTTAGGAACTGTGTTGTTCCACAGTCCTTAGAAGTCTAGAGGAGAAGATGGCCAACTCAGGAATAACTATAGAAAATCCTAAACACTAATGGCGGCTATTCTCTTCCCCCTCAGATTAAAAATCACTGGTTACTTACAAGGACAGCTGTGCCGTCATCTCAAAAGAAAAAGTGATTTCCGAGAGCTGTGGTTCAGACAACCTTTGGATCTGTCAAAAGGAACTGAAACGGAAACCAAGTGTAACGACTCCTGACTGCGAATGGCATCTTGATTACTTTACCATCCACACCAGATCGCTGCATCCACCTGTCTCTGCTGTCTGCCTCCCAGTGCAGCAGTGGCCACAACGCATGGACTCTGAAAGCACTGGGAGTCGGTACAGAGTCTTTAGTCTGTAAATGTAAATGTACACAGACATAGATGTGCCATTCTAGGAGGGGAGTTCTGTGGGAAGAAGCCCTGGACAGCTGAGGGAGGAGCATCGGATTCTAATGCTGGAGTCCGTGTGGCCTTCGCTGGTCTCTGTGCCGAGGTCATCTGCACAGAGCCACAGAAAACTGTTTGCAAAGTCCTGATCTCTCCACCTTAACCCTCCAAGCCATCACACTGGGCGTAGAACATGGATTTAAAGCCTTTGCTCTCCACTGACCCATCAGAAGCCCAGGGTTAAGGATTTGGGGGAGAGACTGACAGAGGTTTAAATAGCACCTACAAAATCCTGGGTAAACTGAGCTCTGGTCACGTGATGCCTCCGCCAGGCTACCGATGCTCACCAGCAGACCCTGAGCCAAGGCTGACACCTGTTGCTAGGCTTCTCACTCCATAACTGGCAGAGGTGAGCTTTTTTTTTCTATGGTAGGTTTCGGTTTATGTGACAGAAAAGCAAACTAAGGTAACTTAGGTCTTCCTGCACTCCTCGGTCGTTTTTGTTCTGGTTTGCTTAGCATTTTTTCTTTTCCACACTTGCCGGGAATTAGCTTTAAAGATGATACATCTTTTGAGTGTCCCTTTCTAAAAATTATGCCAAATTGTCCATGAAAGTAAAAGGAGTAAGAATATTGAATTTACTTATAAGGAGATGTAAAACTTCTTTAAAAATAGACTTCTACAAGTTCTAATCATTCAATTTCAAATTGAATTACTTAAACTG
The DNA here is from genome assembly GCA_021653895.1 of Mastomys natalensis. Lineage (NCBI taxonomy): Eukaryota > Metazoa > Chordata > Mammalia > Rodentia > Muridae > Mastomys > Mastomys natalensis. The sequence continues at coordinate 5,931 of JAJTUV010006624.1, forward strand.
AAGTACAATTACATTGATTCAAATAAATTCTCAACACCTATTTGTCAGGAACAAGAGGTCTTTTGTTGTTGTTGCATATCTGTTTCGCTATCTTTTTTTTTTTTTTTTTACTTTTTTTTTCCATTTTTAATTGAATATTTTATTTACATTTCAGATGTTAACCCCTTACCCCATCCCCCTGCAACAAAGAGTTTTAATATTGGTAATAATGACTTTCAATGTACAGACACTCAAAGAATAATTCTCTTTGTGGAAACGTTAGGAAACAATTTATTAGGGAAAAATTCAGGAAAAACAGCACTAGAAATCAATCATTAACAACAGTGATCTTTTAGAAGGAGCCTGTAACTGTTTAAGAGCATGCAGGTAGGGCTGGAGAGATGGCTCAGCGATTAAGAGCACTGACTTCTCTTCCAGAGGTCCTGAGTTCAGTTCTCAGCAACGACATGGTGGCTTGTGACCATCTATAGTGAGATCTGATGCCCTTTTCTGTTGTGTCTGAAGAGAGCAACATTGTATTTACATAAACTAAATAAAGCTTACATTTAAGAGCATAGAGGTAAACCAATATGAACAAGAGGCCGCCCATGTAAGAAGTCAGACACCTGGGGACTTTCCCAGTGACTAGTACATGCTACTATTGGATGATAAAGATCCAAACCCACAGGACGCACTCCCCAGAGGTACTCAAGGACAGGACTCACTGCAATCGCATGAGGTTTATTGATGTGGCCAGTGCACAGGGGCCCCTCTGCACGCAGGAGAGAGGGGAACTCCGAACTGAGGCAAAGGGTGGTTTATATACAGAGTTCACAAGGACAGTTAATGCTTTTTGGACAATATTAAAAAAAGATTTTAAACAGCCGTTCCCAAGCCTAGTTTCCGTTCCCAGGCTCGGTTCCTAGTAACTCAAATTTACACCTTTATCTTTATAACCCGGGGGAATTAATTTGAGTGGCTTCTGTTTACCCAGGTGTATTGTTTTAAGGGCTTATCTCCTTATCTTGGGCCCTTTCCTCTGGAATGTTTGTTTGAGCCTTTGGTTGCACATTCCCGGGATACGCCTCGGGGCCCACTATATTTTGGGTGTAAATTGACACTCCAAGCCCAAGAATCTTTCATGCTGCGACTGAAATTACATTCTTACATTTGATGTTTAAGTTCATGCTGAGAGTAGATTACATTCTTACACTACCATGAACTATGCTGATAACGGGAAGGCACAGCTGTGGGGACATCTTGGTCCTGAAACAAATTTCAGCAGAGTAGACAAATGAAGCTGGCTCCCCAAGGCAGGAACATGACATTGAATAGGAAAGAGGAAACCAAAAGACACTTTTTTTTTTTTTTTTTTGGTTTTTCGAGACAGGGTTTTCTCGTATAGCCTGGCTGTCCTGGAACTCACTCGGTAGACCAGGCTGGCCTCGAACTCAGAAATCCGCCTGCCTCTGCCTCCCAAGTGCTGGGATTAAAGGCGTGCGCCACCACTGCCCTGGCCAAAAGACACTTTTTTAAAATCCACCATGCAGAGCCAGAAGGCTGCCACCACCTCCGCCCAGCCTGCTCCAGTATCCTTCTGGAGTTTGTTATTGCTTTGAGTTCCTTTGCTTTGCAATAAACTTGGCTCTAATGGTGTCTTAGCTGAACCTCTTTCCTGTGAAAGACAAGAAGAGAGGAGAAATCTTTATCTGAATGTGTCCATTAACTTTTTTGCCACCGACACCATATCTGGGAGGAGTGGACCTCAATTAAGAAAAACACCCCCATAAAACTGGCATGTAAGCTAGCCTGTCTGGCATTTTTCAATTAATAATCCATATGGGCAGGACCTCCACTGTGGGTGGTGCCCCCCTGAGACGAGGATCCCTGGATAATATAAGAAGCAAACTAAACAAGCCAGGAGGAGCAACGCCAGTAAGCGTCCCCCTCCATCTCTTCTCCTTCTGTTTCTACCTCTAGTTTCCTGCCTCCAGGTCCTGCCTCCAGATTCCTGCTCCTGAGTCTTCACCTGACTTTCCTTAGAAGATTATTGTAAACTATAACCTAAAACAAACCCTTTCCTTTCCAAGTTGGCTTGTGGCCATGGTGTTTATTTATCAAGCAACAAAACTGCTACAGTACCTGGTAATAAAATGAACCACGTGAGATAGTTACTGACAAGCACAGATGACTAAATCCAATTAAAGTTTGGAGTCCTTTATTAATAGCCAGATCAAGAACGGGCTTGTGCCTCCAGAAAGTTCTTGGCACCTGCCTTAGTTAGGATTTCATTGCTGTGAAGAGACACCATGACAAGGTACTCTTATAAATTTATACAGAACAAACATAGGAACTGGAGGCAGGAAGCTAGAGGTAGGAAATGGGAGGAGAAGAGATGAAGGAGGGCTGCTACTGGCTTGCTCCTCCTGCTTGATCAGTTTGCTTTCTTATATGCAAACATTTAATTGGGGCTGGCTTACAGTTTCAGAGCTCGTCCACTATCATCATGGCAGGTAGATGTCAGCCTTTAGACTCGGTGCTGGAAGAGAGATGAGAGTTCTGTGTCTTGATCTGAAGGCACCCAGAACAGGACTGTCCTCCAGACAGCTAGGAGGAGGGTCTCAAAGCCCACCCCACAGTGACAACACTTCCTCCAAAAGGCCCCACCTACTCCTACCAGGCCACACCCTCTAATAGTCATACCTCCCTGAGTCAAGTATATTCAAACCACCACAGTGCTTGAATCCAGGGTACAGCATTTTAAAAGTCAATCCATAATTACAAAAGTGCCAGGGGAGGGGAACATTAGTGGGGGGTTTAGTGTTGTCTAGCAACATCTCGCTCTTTACAGACTCAGCGGCATCTTCCAGATCTACATTCCTATGTTTGAGCCACGGTCAAAGTCACGGACAGTTCTAAAAGTATCACCAGATGGATGTGGCCGTTGAAGAGGAAGGCTGGAAAAGTGAACAGGCAGACACATTGGGTTAAGATGGTATCACCTCAGTCATCTCAGTAAGAGCACACATCTGAAGGATGTTCCCATCATGAGCATGCGCATGCTTGCCTCCCGGGATGGCATTGCTAACAACGTTGTAACACTGTCAAGTTCGCTGAGTCCTGCCTGTTGGCCTCATGATTTCACCCCACACACAGATGCTGCGTAATGAATCAAGTAACCGAAAAGACCACATGGGTGGAACATTTTCTCATGACTCCCAAGAGTTAGATTGTCTCTGTCTCTTCTTCTTCGGTATTAATTCCACTATTGGGGAGGATTCTAATGAGATCATCTCTGGACTCCAGCTACGAGATGAAATTCCCTCAGGAAGGTTTATAAACTATCAGGTCTGATTCCAACTCACTACCTCCCCTGACAGGGGCACAGAGTTTTTGACATTAAACTAACCGAGACTTTTAGCCACATCCCCCAAATGTGGGGTTCAACCTTGTTTCCCCTCAATTAAAAAACAAAACAGGAGATCAATTTTTAAAAAAATGGAGGATGGGGCAGGGAAGAGATAAGGGAATTTAATTGTTAGTAGCTATAGGCAAAAAAACAACAAAAGATCCTTCTTCTTTAGGGTTTTAATATTACACCTTTAAATTAGAATGTGCTGGCAGGGGTGCCAGGTACTGTCTTTTCCCCGTCATTTTAAAAAACTGTCCTCATAATAAACCGAAAAAATCGACACAGCAAGGACCCTTTCCCCAAAGGACTTCCTGTTCCCTAAACTGTCCCACTCCTCTTTTATCCACAGGCAAAGCGAATTCAGCCATTACAGTTGGCTGCTTTCCTTCTCAGAGTGTTTATTATTAAAATGGGTTTGATGCAAGACCTGAGGACCATGCGGGGATCACAGCGGCACGGGAGGAGGTTCAAGTTTCAAGGCGGCCGGGCGGTGGGGCGCCGCCTTTAATCCCAGCCTTGGAGGCAGGGCAGGGCCGGTTTCTACGTTCGGGCCAGCCTGGTCTTTTACAAGGAGTTCAGGGCAGCAACCCAAGAGAAACCCTGTCTCGAACAAAAAAAAAAATAAACAAAAGAATAAAAAGAACACTAAAAAAAAAACAAAAGAGTTCAAGGCCAGAACTGAAAGGTGGCATCCAGGCTAGCTGCAAGTGGCTCACGAAGCAAGAGTCCAACAAAACCTAAAGCTTTGGGGAATGAATTTAATTTAGCTTGAACCAATTTCCAAAGCCCTCCAGCCTTGATGGCGGGGGGGGGGGAAAAAATGTGAATTACCATGACCTGGTCTTTTTTCATGTCAGTATCAACAGTACACAACAAATCCTTTTATTTAAGAGGAACTTTCACCCCAACATTTTTAAAAAATACGTAGGGATAAAGTCAAGTACTTTCAAGATTAAATGCAGGCTATTTTCCATCTTGCAGGCTATTTATAGAGCCAAGTTTTGGAATCAACCTAAACAAGCCCCGGGGTCTGAAAGAATATAAAACCCCACCCGTTTTAGTGATTAGTTTCCTCGCTCCAATCAGGTTTTGTGTCTCAGTAACGTTACCCAAAAAAATCACAAGGAAACGGGAAATGGGGCCCAAACAGTCTCTGATCAAAAGCTTCAGTCTTTTGTCCTTTCCACTACCATTTTTCTGTTTTTTTTGGTTGGAAGGGCCCGGGTCTCCCGCGTGGAGTTCAAGGGCACCTTCAAACATCTTACCTTGTTGCCTTGGGAAAAAGGGTGGGATTAAGGCGGCTGGGATTAAGCCCAGCCCCCCCCAGGGCCAATTTTGAAGTTGACTACTTTGTTGTAATTCACCTTTGGGTCCCCCCTGCCTTTCTGAGGGATCTTTTCACTTCTCTAGTCCGCAATGAGACTAAACTTTGAAGTTTATACTTGCATAGTCAAGTGTTTTGCTCATAATTCAAGGGGGCTTTTCCACTTTGGGGCCCCAACGCACCGCTGCCCAAATTTTTAAAGCAAAGTGGGGGGGGACAAAATTTTTCTTTTGCCACCGGGGGCAGACCTGGGGGATGTAGGGAAACCATATAAACGAAAGGTGTTTCAATCTAGCATTTTGGGGGATTTGTTCAGCATAGATAGATTGTACTTTCGATGCAACGGACAATCAAAAACACATTTAAATTTTTTGTCCTTTTGGCTCCAAGTTTAGCATCTGGGGCTGGCTTTAAAGAAGCGTTAGCTTACAGCTTTTGTATTTTCATAAAACGAAAATTCGGGGAATGTCGTCTAGAGCATATAACCCAACCTGTTTTTTCTCAGGAATACATCCCAGTGAATTTAGTTTTCCCCGTTAATGAACACTGTAATCATGTGGCGCCATTACCACCCCGAATCTTTTCCCTTTCCCTTTAAATTTTTTTTTAAATTTTGGTTGTTTGAGGGAGTTTCTTTGTGGTCCTGGGTGCCTGGAATTCACTCTGTAGACCAGACTGGCCTTGAACCAGAGATCTGCCCTTCCCCTCCTCTTTGCTGTAACAAAGGGTCGTCCCGGACCGGTTTTTATTTAATTTATTCTTGCTTTGAAAACGAGGCACAGATTTTTTCCTTTCTTTCTCTTGCTCTTTCTTTTTCCCTTCCCCCCCCCCCCATTCCTTCCCCCCCCTTCTCCCCCTGCCCATGGCCCCCTTTTTCTCCTTTACTTCCCTTCTCTATTCTTCTCTCTCTGTCTTTCTCTGCCTCTACTACCCTCTTAACTCCCTCCCAACCGAATAAACTCTATTCTAACAAAAAAAAAAAAAAAAAAAAAGATTTAGAAAACGAGGCAGAATCTGTAAGATTGCCCCATAAGCAAAGAGCCATAGTATACAGTTTTGTGTGTGTGGTGAACTTTTACATACACAAGAAAAAACAGCTGCATGAAAACATTTGTCCTCTGAATGGGCTGATCCAAATAATCAATTCAATTAATAAGTGGTTGAATACTTTTAAAATTTAATTCCCCTCCCCCCTCTCCCCATCCCCCCCCTCTGGATTTTTGAGGCAGGGTTTCTCTGTATAGCCTTAGGGGCGTCTTACTTATCTGTAAATCAAGCTGCTGGCTTCCCTCTCAATTGCCTGCCTCTGCCTCCAGTGATGGGATTAAAGGTGTGCGCCACCACCCCCCCTGCTATTTCTCGTTGTTATAAAAAAATTAAATTTAAACCATGAGATCCCTTTATAAAAAATTGGCTATGACTCCTGGGGTTTAATACCAACACTGTCTATTTTTGATTACATATTTTGATCTTTTTTTTTTTTGTACAGGGGGTTTTTGGCTGTTTTCTTTTAAACCCCTTCAAGCCACTGACTTTTTCTCCAACTCCAACATTATTTATTATAAAATATTAATTTTTATTTGAAACCCTTCCGTTGAAACA
>JAJTUV010006626.1:0-18007 GCA_021653895.1 Mastomys natalensis
TGCCAGTGTGTAAAGACAGAGGTACAGCTGCTCAGAAAATTTAAAAGAATATACAGATGGTCAGAAAGACATGTATTATTAGATTAAACCAAGAATCTCTCTCTCTCTCTCTTCTCTCTCTCTTTTTTTCATCTATTTATCATCTTTTATCTTTTATCTATCTTGACAATTATTTTTATCATTTATATCTTCATTTGGTGTATTTAGTTCAAAGGGATACATCCCCTTTGGGATGTATATAGTTGTTTTCATGTAAATGGGAAATGGTAAGTTATAAGCATGTGTTAGAAACACAGATTACTTCCACCCATTTGCCTGCAAGTTTCATAAACTAGAAAAATTTTATAAACTTGATTTTTGAGGGAGGTAATCCAGATGCAGAAAGACAAACATGGTATGTACTCATGTGCATTCATAAAGACTGATCATCTCTACTCAGTGGAGATAAGGAATGAAAGTCAAACATTGCATGCAGTTTTTAAGAAATCCCACAATTTATACAATGCACACTGGGCATATTCTACCTCATATCATTCTATCATACACACATTCCTTTGAATAAAAATTTTAAGAGAAAGATTACCTTTCAAATTGTGTATAGTGTGATCTTGCTTGAGCAAATTATATTTCATTTGGTGTGTATTTACAAAGTCTCATGAAAATTCTGGGAGGTAGAGAGCTGCCTTTTGGTAGTGATCATTTCTGGAAATAAGATATATGTATATATGTGTTGTGTGTTTGTATGTGTCTCATATATAATCACATACATTATATTAACTATATAATATTTTATATATGTATTATGTTTCTATAACTTAAAATTGATAATTTTATAACAAAAATAGTTTACTATCATATTGTAATGTTTTGTCATTTTTTCTTTAATATTAAAAGTGATTACTGTTGCTTTTCAACATATTGGTCAACCATGTCCCTCTTCTCTTAAACTGAGTCATTACACTAAATAAACCTAGAGTTAAGATGATGACATGAATTCATTGATCTTGTAACTATTTTGTAGAGATTCCAGTATTTTAATGAGACATTGATCCCAAGATGTCAGAATTCTTTATTCCTAGGAAGCCAAGCTTGACCTGATTAGTGGCCTTCTTCTCTTGAAGAAGATATATAGCAGCCACAGGCCCATGGAGTTTCCTCCTGGCTAAAAATTGGAATTTTTGGGCAAATTTTTTATCAATACTGTGTTTAGATATAATCTGGAACCTCCTAGCAATGAGATCCCTACACAGGCACAGAGCTCAATATTCTTAAAGGATTCCCAGTGACTATAAGACACAGACACTGACTTTGGCTGGAGAGACACTATCTTACTCTTAATTTTCTATCAGATATGTTTTTATTTTTTCTAATACTCTAGTGAGATAGTATTGAAAGTTTGATTTGTTTAAAGAAAGAGAAGAGAAGAGAAGAAAGAGAGAGAGAGAGAGAGAGAGAGAGAGGAGAGAGAGAGAGAGAAGAGAGAGAGAAGTCGTAAATCTTACTTCATTTAACTAAAAAAGATCTTGAAACTCAGCATGATTTGACTGCATCTCTAGTGGAGGGAAGGAAAGTGTGACTTGGGGACATTTTAGTCTAAAGGCTTCAAGTTTGACTGCTGTGGCTGCAGAGCATGAAAGAACAATGGAAGCTAGCCTGTTAACCTTGCCTTCCATTTATGTAGGTCACACTGGACACTTTGTGCAGCAGGTGTAAGGCTGGGAGAGTGCATATCGACGACTCACCAGGGCGTATTCAGAGGAAACTATGACCTGATCCTAAAATCCCAATCCTCCTCTCCCTGCTCTTGTCAGCTCATCATTTCAGAACCATGGGCAGTGGGAGGGGCAAGCCAGAGAACACATGGATTCAGCCCAAAGGGTGAGAACAAAATATCCTATGGTTATCTGAAGCTCTCACCTATGTAAATAACCAGGGGCTCCATAGCTAAAGTAATATGATTTATTATAGGACTAGAGGAAGGTTTTTCCGAGCCAAGGGCCTGGCATTACTGGTGAAAGGTAAAAATCATTTGAAAGCTGAACTGGCTCAATTGTAACTGGAAAGCAGGCCACCAGTTCCCCTACCAGGAAACACATAAGCATCTAGTCTGTTAAGAGAATCTGGAAGCCAAAACTCTATCCGAGGGTTTACAAAGTATTCATAAAATTCAAGGGTATAGAATGTGGAGAGACTGATCTTGATTACGTTTTTGAACTGGCAGTGACCCGAAGCTTGTTACCTTACTTAAAAAAAAAATAAACATTTCCCATATCAGCATCAATGGGATCTCAGAGTTAAAAACAAAGACTGAGATCATGTTTTGAAGTTCTTTATTTCCCCACCCCTATTACAGAACAACTACCCTGTGACATCCAGAAAGTTTGTGGCATTCTTTAAAAACCTCTGCATAGCGTCAAATTTTTATAATGGTCTGACTACATAATCTAAAATGTTCTTAAAGTGAAATGTTTGAAGTTGCTTTTTAACAGTATTATATTTGCTCATTAATTTAGCAGCAGGAGGCAGTATGTCTAAAGGTCCAAGGATGGGGAAAAACATGAGGGATCAGTTTTGTTTTTGCATCATGTGGGTCTTGGGATCAGATTCAGGTTATCAGGCTTGTCGAAATTGCCTTTACCTTCTGAGCCATGCATTTCCCATCTCTTTGAGTAGGAATTCACTTTATAGCCCTGGCTGACCTGTAACTCACTATGTAGACAAGGCTGGTCTTGAACTCACAGAGCTCTTCCTGTTTCTGCTCTTAAATGGTGGAATCAAAAGTGGCCTCTGTTAGGTTTTCTGTACTCAGTGGATGGCCCCACATCCATGCACATGTGGGCATCATGAACTCAGCTTCATGGGTTATCCTAAAAAGAAACATGAAACATAGGGCGTTGTGGGAGACCATGGCAGCAGTTGGATAGAGGAAAACAGATAGATATGATCACACTTCATTGTATACATGTATGAACCCTAAAAAATTAAATAAAAAAATGATTTCAATAATTAATAAACATTTTCCCTTTAAATTTTATAAAATGACATAAAAACAGAGATATATAATGTCAACAGTATTGGGCCAGGAAATTTAGAAAGCCCCTACTTGTCACTTTCCAATTTTAACACAATGTATATTATCTCCTTTGAGAGGGGCAGATGCAAAATAACCCCCCCTGATATTTTTTTTGGGCCAAAGACAACAGGGGAAAACCCCAGCTTTGGAAGGGGGGGGCTTGGGGGGGAAATTTGGGGGTTTCTGGCTGGATCTCCAGGGGCCCCATTAATGCAGGGTTTCCTGAAAAGAGAAAACTGATTTCAAGAATGTCTTTTTAAACCCCCCTTTTTTTTTCCCCAACTAGGGAACTTTTTCTTCCCCGGGGGTACCCCGCATGCCCCCTAAATCTACTATTTTTTTTTTTGATTCCCCCCCCCCCAAACCGCCCCCAAAGGGGCTAACAAAAAGGGAAAATTTTTTAATGGGGAAAAAATTAATAAAAATGAAATGGAGGGGGACAACTAAATTTCTTAAAGTGGAACCGAAGTCAAACTATTTCCCCAAAAAATATTGGGTTCAAAAATCACCCATCTCAAAAGCCCCTTTTTTTTTAAAATTTTGGGGGTTAAAAATTTCTAATACTTTTTCCCCCAAATTCCTGAGACATTTTAAAGGAAAATAAAAAATTCTTGTCTAATTCTCCCCCCAATTAACTAAAACAAAAAAAATTTAAATGAAAAAAACCTTTTTTTTTCCCTACAGTCCAAAAAAAATTTTTTTAAAAATAAAAAAAATTTTTTTCAGAAAAACCATTAAAAATTTTTTTCCATTTTTTTTAAATAATTTAAAAAATTTTAAAAATACTTATTTTTTTTTCAAACATTTATCAAAATTTGGGAAAATTTTAAAAACAGCTAAAAAATTTTTTTTAAACTTTTCCCCTTTACTTCTTCCCCATTTTACTTTTTCCTCATTTAAAAGGATCTCGGAGGGGGGAAAATTTTTTGGGGGAAAAAGGGAAAATATGGAGTAGTTTTTTGCCAAAAAAAGGGGGCCCAAAGAGAATTACACAGATTTTTCCCAAAGGTTGGGGTTTTTTTTCCCGGCTTTTGCTAACTGCCTTAAAAAATTTTTTTTAAAAAGAAGGGTCACTCAGCAAAGGGTTTTTTATCAAGCCCCCCAAAACCCCCAAAACAAACCATCAGGGTTTTCCAAAGGGGTGGTTTTTGCATTGCTATTTTCCCTCATCAGACAGCGCTGGGGGTGGAGGAAAATACACACCCCAGCCCTTTTTAGTTTTTTGGGGGCCACCCTTTTGGGGGGGTTCCCCTAAAAAAAGGCCTGTCCCCCCACCTTCCCTTTTTAAAAAGGGGGCATCCTCTTCTTTTTTTATTCGTTACCCCTTTTAAAAAATTCTCACAGCTGAGGCTCTCCTTCAGTTTTAAACAAAACAATAATTGCCTTCAATTTTTTTACCATCCGCCTCATCTAGGGGGAGCTGGGATTGCAACTGTGTGCCTTTTTAGGGGAATGCTGGAGCCCCCCCCAACTCGGGCTTTAAAAAACCAGGCAAGATTTCTAGCAACTGAGTCCAAAATTTCCGCGGCTTATGGTCTGTTTTTTTGTCTATCTCACTTTTCCTTCTGCCTCACCCCTGTTGTTTTATATCATTCTCCAAAAAAAAATTACTTTGAAGGTATTTGTCAAAAACTCTGCATTTGTGAAAAAATATACCTTTATATCATTGCATTAGGACAGTTGATTGGCAGGCGTGGGGATGGACCCCCCGGAAAAGTCCCCGACCGGGGCCCCTTTGGAAATTGCTAACACGGGGACCCCCGTCACCATTCCCCCAAATTTTTTTTTTTTTTTTTTTTTTTTTTAAAAATTTTGAATTTTTTTTTTTCTTTTCAGATGTTTCCTCAAAACCCCCTTTTTCCCCCTCCCTCCCAGGAACCCCACCCCTTTTTTCCCCCCCTTGCCTTATAAGGGGGAAACCCCCCTACCCACCCCCCCCATTTCCCCCCCCCCCCCGCCCTCAAATACCGCCCCCACACGACGTCCACCTTCATGGGCCCAAAGGAAACTCTTCTCCCATTTTTTAAAAAAAACCCCCCCTTGCATATATAGTTTGGGCCCCTGGGTCCCCACAAAAAACCCCCCGGGGTGGTTTTTTAGAACCCTGGGGGCTCTGGTTGGTTGTATTTTTGGGGTTTCCTCATGGTGTCGAAACCCCCTCAACCCCTTTTTAGTTTTTTCACTCTATCTTCTCTATTGGGAAAACCCCCCGATCAGTTTAAAAAGGTTACCCCGTAGCATCTGCCTCTAAAAATGTCAGACCCCCTTTCAAAAACCCTTTAAAGGGGACAGCATACAGGCTCCTGTCAGCATGTATTTCCCGGGGACCCCCATCCACCTTGGTGACTGCACATGGGATAAAAACCCGGGGGGAAGGGCCCCGCAGAGGGGCCCCCCCTTAAAAATTTTTTTCCTTACTTTGTTTTTCCCCCTTTGCCCCCCTTTTGGGGGGGAAATTTTGGGCTGCAAGGGGGCCCCCCCTCAGTTTCTGTCCTTATTTTTTCCCCCATATTTGCTCCCTTGAGAAAAATTGAAATCCTTCTAAAAAAGGCCCCGAACCCCCCCCCCCCCCCCAATTTGGGGGGTTTTTCTTCTTTTTGAGCTTTATGGGGGCTTGAGTTGAATCGGGGGGGTTAAAAATTCGGGGGAAAAACCAAAATCGTGAGTGAAAAACCATGTATTTTTTTTGTGTTTGGGGTTTTTCTTCACCAGGATATTTTTTTCCCAGTTCCTTTTCCCTTTATATAAAAAAATTATAAAAATTTTTTGTTTTTTAATAGCTGAGTAATATTCCATTGTAAAAAATTTTCCCCGCATTTTTTGTATCCATCCTCGTTAAAGGGGGGTTGGGTTTTTTTCCCGGGGTTTTTGGGGGCAAATTTAAAAAAAAAGCTGCTATAAACCCCAAAGGGGGGCATATGCCGGGTTAAAAATTAGAGCACCCCTTTTGGTAAATATCCCCGGAATGGGAAAAAAGGGTGGGTCCTCGGGGAGTTGAAATGTCCAATTTTTTTGAGGAAACGCCAGACTGTTTTCCATAGGGTTGAAAACCCCCAAATTTCAATCTCCCCAAAACCCAAAAGGAGTTTTTTTTTCTTTCTCCACATCCCCCCGGGCCCCCCACTACTATCCCCTGAGTTTTTTGATTTTTGCCATTTTGACGTGTGAGGGGGGAACTCGGGGGTTTTTTTGATTTGCTTTTCCCCCGATGACCAAAGATGCTGAAATTAATTTTTTTGGGGGCTTTTTGGGCCCCTTTTCCTTTTTTTCCCCATTTAGAATTCTTTGTTTACCCTTACTCCATTTTTTAATAGGTTTTTTGATTCCCCGAGCAAATTTTCCCCTTTAGTTTTTTGTATATTTTGGGGTATTGGGGCCTCTATCAAGTGGGTTTTTGGGAAAGATTTTCCCCAAACGGTTCCTTCCCCTTTTGCCCCTATTGACAGTGTCCTTTGCCTTACAGAAATTTTTTAAAATTTTTTGAATTTTCCCCTTTTCAATTCTTTTTCTTAGAGCAAAAACCCCCTTGGGGGTTAGGGGTTTAGGAATTTTTTCCCCCCCCGGGCCCAGGTATTTGAGATTTTTTCCCCCCCTTTTTTTTTCTTTTAGTTTCAGTGTTCCCCCGGTTTTATGTAAAGGGGCCTTTTTTCACTTGACTTGAGCTTTGTACAAGGAGATGGGGAAAGGTTCGATTTGCATTTCTTCTGCATTTTTGTCCTCCAGTTAAAAGGGAGCCCCAAATTTTTTTTAAAAAAACTGTCCTTTGTTTTCCACTGGTTTTTTTAGCTCCTTTGTAAAAATTAAAAAGACCATAGGTGTGAAAAAGAAATTGGGGGAAAAGACCCCTTCACAATAGTCCCCAAAAAATATAAAATCCCCCCCGGGTGAATCAAACCCCAAACAAGTGAATGACTGTATGAAAATTTTTTATTTCGGGGGTTTTTTAAATCTACCCCAAAATGATCTTCCTGCCGGGGTCGTCCCCAAAACCGGGGATTTTTATTCACACTGCCTGAAAATACAATTTTGGGGGGCGGGGGAAACCTTTTTCCCCCAAATTTTTTTTAAAATTTTTGAGAGTAGTTTTTGCTTCCTGGGGTTTTTTTTTTAAAATTTCCCAAAAAATTTTTTAAAATTTTCCCCCTTTCGAACTCTGTAAAAATTGAGGGTATTTTAATGGGGATTGCATTGAATCTGTAGATTTCTTTTGGCAAATGGCCTTTTTTTTCTATTTTAATCCGGGCCGATCCATGAGCATGGAAACCTTCCACCCCCTGAGATCTTTTTTTAATTTCTTTTTTCCCAAAACTTGAAGTTTTTTGTCATACAGACCCCCCACTTGTTTGGGGTTTAAAATTTACCCTGGGGTTTTTTTTTTTTATTTTTGACTATTGGGAAAGGGTTCTTTTCCCCAAAATTTTTTTTTCAGCCTTTTTAAAACTTTCATGTAGGGGGAAGGGGTACTGATTTGTTCAATTTTGGGTTTTAAAAACCTGCCCCCTTTTGGGGTCAGGTTTGGGAAAAAAGTTGTTTTTTCGGGGTTTTGGAGTTTTTTTTTTGGGGGAAAAATTTTGGGGGGAAAAAAAGTATACTATCATATAAAACTGCAATAGTGATATTTTGACTTTTTCCTTTTCCCTTTTTTTTATTCCTTTTTGCCCCTTTTTTTTTTTTGTCAATTGCTCTGCTAGGATTTTTCCAGAAAATATATTAAATTTGGGGGGGGAAAAGAGTGGGCCCTTTGGGGCTAGTCCCTGATTTTAGGGGGGTTTCTTCAAGTTTTTTCTCCATTTATTTTTATTTTTGGGTACTGGTTTGTTGTATATTGCTTTTACTAGGGGGTTTTGGAAAGGCCTTGAATTCCTGATTTTCCCCAAAACTTTTCCCCTGAAAGGAGGGTTTAATTTTGTAAAAAGCTTTCTCACATCTAATGAATGACAGGGGTTTTTTTCTTTGAGTTTTTAAAAAGTGGTTTTTTGTTTAGGGTTTTTCCCAATATAACCATCCCTGATTCCCGGGGAAAAAAGCCCACTTGATCAGGTGGATGATAGTTTTTTATGTTTTTTTGGATTGGGGTTTTCTAGAATTTTATTGGTATTTTTGCGTTGAAAAATTTATAAGAAAAGTTTGGGGCCCCGAATTTTTCTTTTTTTGTTGGGTTTTTTTTGGGGTTTTTGGGGATGAGTGTGTTTGGGGAGCTTCCTAAACGTTTGGGGAAAATGTTCCTTTTTTTTCCCCATTTTTGGAATATTTTTTTAAAGAATTAGTATTAGGTCTTCCTTGAAGTTCTGATAAAATTTTTGCATAAAACCTCGGGTTTTCCCGGGCTTTTTTTGGTGGGGAACTTTTAATGACGCGGGGTTTTTTTTTTTGGGGGGTTTTGGGGGGAAAGTTTAATGGTTTTTTTGGGGCCCCCCCTTTTAAAAATTTGGGGACCCGGGGATCTGCCCCAAAAAATTTTTTTCCTTTTTATCCAGATTTTCCATTTTTTTTGAGTTAGGCCTTTGTAGTGGGAAAATGATGTTTTTTTTTAATTTCCCCATTTTTTTTTGGGTTTTTTCCCCCCCCTTTTCAACTTTTTTATTAATTTAATCGGGCCCCCTGTGCCTCTGGTTTAAACGGGAAAAGGGGGTTTTTCTGTCTTGTTGTTTTTTTTCCCCAAAAAAACCCAAAATCCGGGTTTTTTTGATATTTTGACAGTTCTTTCTTTTTTCTATTTTTGGGTTAAAATTTTACCCCCGAGTTTGATTATTTCCAACACCTCCCCCTCTTGGGGGTATGTGCTTCTTTTTGTTCTAAAAACTTTCGGGTTTTTGCTGCAATTTTTTAATGTTGCCCCCCTCCAGTTTTTTTTTTTGGGGATTTAAAAAGCTATGATTTTTTCCCCTTTGAAAACCGCTTTAAAAGGAGTCCCACAAGTTCGGGTTTTAAATTTTTTCCCCCTTTTTCCCCTTAAAAATTTTAGAAAGTCTTTAAAATTTTTTTTTTTTTATTTTTTTTCCCTTAGAAAGTAAAAATTGAGTAGAGCATTGTTCAGTTTCCACATGGATGTGGGTTTTTTTCCCCTTTGGGTTTTTTTCATTATTAAAAAAACCAGGCCCCCCCCCAAACCATGGGTCATATGATGCAGGGGGGTTTTTTAATTTTTTTTTTATCTGTTGAGGACTTTTTTTTTGACCAGTTCCCCCGGGGGTTTTTTTTAGAAGGTTTCCATGAATTGCCTGAAGGGGAAAAGGGGGATTTTTTTTGCTTTTTAAAGGGGGGAAAAATTTTTTAAAAAAAACCAATTTTAAAAAATCCATTTGGTTCATAACTTCTGTTAATTTCAATTTGTCTTTGTTTTTGTTTTTTGTTTTCCATGATCTGTCCATTTGGGCCCCCGCGGGGTGGTTTTTTAACCCCCACTATTTTTTTGTGAGGTGCAAAAAGGGGGTTTGAAACTTTAGTAAAGTTTCTTTTAAAGTTTTGTGGGGGCCCTTGCATTTGGAAAACACGATATTTTTAAATTTAAGTTTTATCTTGGGAATTTTTCCCCCTTTTTTTTAGTATGAAAAAATCCTTCCTTATCTTTTTTGATTACTTTTGGGGGTTTTTAATTTTTTTTTTTTTTGAAAAACAAATGGCTACTCCAGCTTTTTTTTGGGACCATTTTTGGGTTTGGGAAAAAATTTTTTTTCCCGCCCCTTTTTTTTTTGAGTAATGCCCCCTTTTTTTACTGAGGTTCCCCCTTTTTGTATGCACAAAAAAATTTCCGTGCCCCGTTTTTTGTATCCAGCCCTTTAAACATGTCTTTTTTTGGGGAATTGAGTTTCCCCCGATATTAAGAAAATATTAAGGAAAAAAGATTGTTGTTTCCTATTATTTTTGTTTTTAGAGGTAAAAATTAGTTTGGGTAGCTATCTTTTTTTTGGGGGTTTTTTTGGGAAAATTAATTCCCTGGGTTTTTTTAGGTTGTAGTTTCTTTTTCCCCCCGTTGGAGTTTTCCATCAATTTTCCTTTTAAGTGCTGGGGGGGTTTTTGCGAAGATATTGTGAAAAATTTTTTTGTCATGAAATATCTTTTGGGTTTTTTTCCATCTTAGTGATTTTTAAATTTTGGGTAGGTATAGCATCTGGGTTGTATTTTGGGGGGGTTTTCCAAAAGGTTTTTTTGATAACAGAAAACCCCCGGGCTTTTGGCTTTTATTTGTCCTGGGGAAAGTCTGGTGTAATTCTTATTGGTCTGGGGTCCTTTTTATGTTTCTTGACCTTTTTTTTTCCCCTTACTGCTTTTTTTAAATTTTTTTTTGTTTTGTTTTTTTTTTTGTTTTGATTTTTGGCCCCTTTTCCCCCCGCCTTTAGCACCTGGAGACCTTGTTTACCACAGCAACCAAAACAATAGGGGCTCATGTGTTAACCACCTGGTGACTCACAGTCTGGGGGCAGGAGCTGAATTTTTTTAATTGCCTGCTACTTGCCTTGAACACCTCAGGCCTGAGATTAAGGATAAAATTTTCCCCCCCCCCCCCTTTTCCCAAAAGAAGCCCCCCACAACTCTGGGGGGTTTTGGGGTTTTGGGGGTTTCCCCCCTTTAAAAATTGGGAAAAACCCCTTTAAAAATTAAAAATTTTAAAAATTTAAAAATATTTTAGCCTCCATCAGAACCCCTTTTTTCCCGGGGGTTTTTTCCCTTTCCCCCCCCCCGTCCCTCTTCCATTCCCAGGGGCCCCCCTTTCAGGTGAACCCGGTTGACTGTGGGCCCGCTGGGTGGCCCCAAAAAATTATTATGTGACTAGAGGTATTTTTTTTCTGGTCGGTCTGTTTTGGGGGGTTTTGTAGGCCCCTTTTTTTATGTTTTTTTGGGGATCTCGTTTCCCCTTTGGGGTTGGGGGGAAATTTTTTCCCCCATAATTTTTTTTAAGATATTTTTTTTGGGGGCCCTTTTTAAAAAATTGGGGGAAAAATTTCCCCCCTCATCTATACCTATTTTCCTTTTTTTTTGGGCCCCTTTTTATAGTCTTTTTTGGGGGTTTCCCGGATGTTTTTGGGGGTTTTTAGCTTTTTTTTCATTTTGGGATTTCCCCTTTTTTAGTTGGGTCAAAAAGGGTTTTTTTTGGTTTTTCTGTGCAATTAGATTCCTCTCCCCTTTTTTCTCTTTTTTTTCTGTTGGGGGTGCTTGTGTCTATGACCCTGATCTCTTTTTCCTACGTTTTCTATCTCCAGAGTTAAATTTTCCCCCCTTTTTTATTTTTTTAAAATTTTTTTTATTTTTTCCCTTTTTTTTTTTTTCCCGGACGGTTTTTTTTCAAAAATTTCCCTTTTTCCCGTTTGGGGGTTTTTTTTTTTTTTGCAATTCTTTAAGGGATTTTTTGTGTTTTTTCCCCCTTTTAAGGGGGGGCTACCTGTTTTTTTTTTTTCCTGTTAATTTTTTTTAAGGGATTACTTATGTCCTTCTTAAAATCCCCTTTTTATCCCTCATGAGAAGTGGGGTTTTAAAATTTTTAATCCTGTTTTTTTCCCCCTTTTTTTGGGGGATCCAGGGCTTGCTAAAGGTAGGAAACTGGGTTTTTTATGATGTCAGGTAACTTTTTGGTTTCTGTTGTTTGTGTTCTTCACTTTTCCCTTTTGGCCCTCTGGGGTTTTTTCTAGTGTTTCCTGTGCTCACTGTGTCTGACTGGAGTCTTTTTTTAAAAGTTATCTTGCTTTTTTTTGAACCCCCAGATTCCAGATGTCTCTGTTTCCTGTGATCCTAAGGGGGTTTCCCCCCGCCCCTGATGCAAAAGGGTTTTTTAGGAAAGTCTCAGGGGGAGGTGTTTTTTAAAACAGCTGACGCACTGAGGTCTTCCCCGGCCAAAGGACCAGGGGGAGGGCGGAAAAAGGGGGGGGGGATTTTTGGAGGGGTGGGCTTTTTTGGGGGGGCCCCTAGTTCCTTAAAACCCCCCCCCGGCTCCCATTGTAACTCTCGGGGTGGGGGGAGGGGCCCCAAAGGGGGCCCCTTTTTCCCCCGCTCTGAATGCAGTAGGGGGTTTTTGGATGTTCCCCCGGGGGAGGTGTTTCCACAGGAGGGAGACCACTAAGTGTTTTTCCCCCCCCCAAAAGGAAAGGGTCCAGGCCTGCATAATTTTTTTTTTCCCCATTTATTACCCCAATTTCCCCCCCGCCCAAGACCCAGTTTGAAAGGGGGGGGGTGTCAAATCCTGCCCCCCCCTACAATATCAATCCTGTATCCTGACCTTTCCTTTCAGGGTTTTTTTCAAATTGTTTTAAAAAAATTTAAAAATAAAATAAAAAAAAGTTCTTACTGCATTCCTTTTTTTTTTTTGTAGTCGCATTCCCAAAGGGAAATTTTTAGGGTTTTTTTTTCCCAAACCAAAATTTAAAAATAATCATATACCTTTTCCCCCTTTTCCCCAAAAAATCCAGGGGGCTTCTCCCCCACCCGCAAACTAAGTACAAAAAGGAAAATTTGACATTTGGGGGCCCTTTTTTTCTGGATCAATCTAATTTTCTGGTTTTTTCCTCATCCATGTCTCTTAGTTCCTGGGGTTTTCCCCCCCAAAAACATCACACTTGCAAAACTCTAACATGATTATTTTTTTGGTTTTTTTGCCCTTATAGAGGAAAAATTGCCCCCAAAAAAAGGGCTTGGGGCATCCTTTTAAGACAGGCAAAAATTTTTTAAATTTGTTCACATCCATTTTTTGGGCCCCAGGGGAAAACCCCCCTTTTTAAAAACTCATAAAAAAAATTTTCCCCCCCTTGGGGGGTTTTTCCCCCCCATTTATTCTCATCGCCATATCCTTGTTTTAGCCATTGCAAAGTCCCCCCAGGCTTCTAAAGCGGAAAAAATCCCCCCCCCCCCCTCCCCCTTCACTTTCAAGCCCAAAAAAGAGGGCCCGGGGCCCCCCCCCAAAGGGGGAAAAAATCATGGGTCCCCCGAAAAAAAGAGGAAACCCCAAAAAAAGTCCGGGGTAAATTGATCTTGGTAAAATTTTTGGGGAAATTTTTTTTGAACTGAGCTTTGGGGGTATTGAATTGAGTTTAATTGTTCTTAGGGGGAAACCTATCCCCGATTTTCCGAAAAGATAGAAAAAGACACTGATTCACAATAAAAAAGAAGATTTTAGCCCAGCATTTTAGAGAAGGCCCCAATTTTTCCCCCCCCTTAGCAGAAAAATAACTGGGTGAAATTTTTATTTAGATCTTTAGGCCCTCTCCCGGAAAACCGGGGGAAATTGGGGGAAAAATTTTGAGATTAAATGGCTGTCCCCCCCGCTTTCCCCTTTTTTAGCAATACACTCTTATTTGGGGAAAAATTTTTCCCCCAAATTTTTTCAAATAGAGAAGAACTTTTTTTTTTAATGATTTTTTTAACAGGCAGCTTTTAAAAGGAAAAACAGTAAATTTTTATAAAAAAAATTTAAAAAATTTTTTAAATGCATGGTTTTATTCAACAACAATGTATTGTTTTAATTTTTATTTATATTTTTAACAGCTTGGTTTTTAATTTTTTCCCCCCCCCCCTTTTAAAAGGTGCAAGATTGAAAAAGGGGATAGGAAGGGAAAAAAAAAAATTGGGTTGGGTGACAGAATAATTTTGTTTTTTTTAAAAAAAAAGGGATTCCCCTTTTTTAATTTTGGGGGGGTTTTAATTTTTTAAGATACACTGTAAAAATGGGATTGAAAAGGGGGAAAAAAAAAAAGGAGGCCAGCTGCATTTTTTTTTCAAAGTTTTTTTATATCAGCATATAATTAAAGACAAATAATTTTTTAAATTTGGGGTTTTTTGGGGGAAACCATTTATAGGCAACACAAAAAGGGGGCTTGTCTCAGTGGGGGGCACACCATGATGTACTCCAGGGGAAAAGGGGGGGAAAAACAATGACCGGGATTGGCCTTTTGGGGGTTTTTTAAAATTAATTTTTATTTCAAAAAAGATTCTAAAGCTTTTACTTCCTGCTGCTCGACCATCTAGATTTTAAAAACACTAGGAGGGGCCCCCAAAAAAAAAATTTTTGGGGGGGGCAAAAGGAAAAAAAAATATACTCTTTATAAAAGGGGACTTATTTTAGTGGGGGGTTGATAAAAACTGGGAACATCCCCCCTGGCCCGCAATGGGAAAATTTTTGTTCAGTAAATTCATTCACATTTATATATATATATATTCAAAATACTTATAAAAATATATTTCCTTATTAATTTCCCCAACAGCATGTTTTTGACTTTTTTATGAAATAAAACCCCCATTGGATCTCAGAAACCCCCAAAATTTTTCCTAAAACCATCCCCGAAAAACTCCCCTTTTTAAAGAGAAAAAGATACTTGAAAAAACCTTTTAAAAAAAAAAAAAATTTCGAATGTCCTTATACAGTCCATGGGGAAAAAAAGGGAAAAAACCAAAAAATTTTTATCTCACAAAAAAGGTTTTTATAGGGGGGGGTTTTTTGGCTCTTGTTTAGCTGGGTTTATTTTTTTAGAATCTCCCTCTCCACTTTTTAATTGTATCAATCCACCCCCCATAATTGGAAACTTTTCTTTTTCCTTTTTCCCCTTTGGGGGCAGTCTTCCTTTTACTTTCATTACAGCCATGGGAAAAATTTTCCCCCAAAAATTTTAAACTTTTCCCCCAAAAAAAACACAAACCTAAAGGTTTATTTTAAAATTTTTAAAGGTTTTTTTTTTATGTTTATGCTGAAACTTTTCCCCACCCCTACCCCCAAAAAGGGGCCCTTTTTGGGGGGTTTTTCTCTCCCATCCCCTCCCCCTCTCCTCTTTTCTCCTCCGTATTGGTGCAGGTATATTTTATATGCATGTTCCCTGTAAAAAAACCCACAGGGGAAAAAAGGGAAAAGGGGGCAGTTTGTTGGGGCCCCTTTAGTCATAGATGGGGTTTTTAAAAATTTGGGGGCCCAAAACTGGAAACCAAAAAAAGGTCCCCCCGCAAAAAAAGTATGCCCTTCTTAATCACTGATATTTTCTCCCCCCCCCCAAAAGGGAAAATTTTTTTGAAAAGTACACTTTACAAAAAACATTGAGAGCTGTGATTAGTAAAATTTATTAGAAAGACATGAAACAGGAGACAAACAGGGAAAATTTTTTTACAGGTTGACTACAGTGTTATAACTTATTTTTATATGCAATTATGAATGGTTCTGAGGAAGAGATAAGGGATAATAATTTTAAAATTATATATTTTAATATAACATTGTTAAATTTTTACATATGTTATTATAAATTTGTAGTATTTATATATGTTTTTGTTTTTAAATTTTTTACCTAACGAAATAAGTGTAAAAAATTTTAAAAAAAAATAGTAAGTAAATTTATCAGATTTTATTTATAACTTGTTCTAGTGTGTCTTTGACAAAATGAAGATACAAAACTTCTTCCCTTTTTTTAAAAAAAGTTTATGTTAAGTTTTGTTATTTTTAGAAACTTCCCGATCAGTTTTTAAATATGTGTAAGGTTTAAATTCTTTTTTTTTTTTTGTTATGTGAATTTTTACAAATTTTTTTCCCCTTGAGTTTTTACAATTTTATTTTCATATGAACATTTTTTAAAATTCATTTCTTCATGTGTTTTTTTTTAAGTTCATTTTTTTGAAAAAGATTATTCAGAAGTTACAATTGTGAAAAATGGTTAAATAATTTTTTCCAGCAAAAATGGCATCTGGTTATTGTGCCTTAGCCTAAGATGTTGAAAGTAAATTTAGGAGTCATGTATAATTTATTGTAGGGAAAATATTTTGAAAAAGCAAATATTTTATGAATGGCTGACATTACTGGCGCTTTTTGTTGGTTTTAATGAGCATCAGAGTAAAAAAAAAAAGAAGTTGGTAATTCACAGTAGCCGGGAAATGCGGGGGTAAAAAAAAGGGAAGACAGAAAAAAGGGGGGTGTGGTGAGTGCTATCGTAGAGATGGGAAAATGGTAAAAGGGAGGATTAGTATTCCCCTTGATGTAAAGTATTTCACGTTTCCCAAAAATACATTTGAAAAGGGTTAAAATTCAGCTTGTCTAAATTTGACTTGAAATATCTACAGATTTTTTTTGCAATGTAGAGGGGAAGGGGCAATGTTTTATAAATTGTGTTCCAGAAATCAAAAAAATGTTTAAGGGAAGGCAAGGGGGGGAAATTGTCCCAAAAGGGGAAAAAACAAAAACCCAAGGAGACAAAAAGGGGGGCCAATTAGACAAAACTTCGGTTTTTAAATTTCACGGGGAAAAATTGGACCTACCCACCGGGAAGGGGACTTGATTTTCCTTTATTTTTTCATGGAATTTTTTTTTTTATTTTATTTTTTTCTAAAAAAGAATTTTTTTTTTTTATTTTTTAAAAAAGAAGGGAATTTGAAGGTGGGGTTTCCCCCTTTTTCCAAATGAGGGAAAACCCCCAAAGCTTTTTTTGGGGGGGCTTTTTTTTCGTAAAGGGTTGCCCAAACCTGAAGTATTTTTTTCTTTTTTTTTTTTTTTTGCATCTTCCCTTCAGCCCCGAAATTTAGATCCTAGAAAGGGTTTCCCCTTTATTTCTGGGGGGTTTTTTTTTTTGGGGAATGGGGGGGGAAAATTGGATGGTAAAAAATTGTCTGTGGCCCCCTTAAATTTGGGGAAAGCAAGCCTTCCTTATTTCCCATGCCTGCCTTTTGTGTTTATAACCCCTGTGTGAATTTAAATAAAAATTACGATTTTATTTAAATAAATAAATTTTATTTTAAAAAGTAAAAAAAATATGTATTATGTACTTTCCAATGTTTTAGAAAGAATAATACATTGTTATTTGAAAATTAATTTTTTACAGACACACAAAAGCATTTTGGCCCTTTAATCAGATAAAACACTGAATTTTGAATGTCTAAAATTGTTGTCTGAGGAGCCTGATATAGCTGTCCCCCTTAAGTTGCAAGAGTCTGACATACTCAGAAAGGGAGATGCTCACAGCTAACCATTAAAACGATCATTTGGGGGTTCCCAATGAAAAGATAGAGTGAAGCTGAAGGAGTTGAAGGATTTTTTAGACAAAAACCCTGAGGAAAGCAACAATCCCAACAAGCGAGCCCCCAGGTTCTAAACCACCCAGCCGAGAGCGCTTTGGGGGGGGACCCATGGCTCCAGCTATATAGCAAGGGAGCATATAAAGTGGAAAGAGATCCTTTGGTCCCATGAAGGCTGGATGTCGTGGGCGGGGGGATACTCGAGGGGGGGAGGTGAGGTACAGGGGGGGGGGGAAAGGGGGGACACCAACGTGGAGGCAGGGGGAGGGGGAAGGGGTAGGGTTCCTGGGAGGGAAGGGGGAAATGGGGAAAGGGGAGAACATCTGAAATGTAAAAAAAAATTTCCAAAAAAAAAAAAAAAGAAACAATCTGTTGGCTGGGGGTGGTGGCACACGCCTTTAATCCCAGCACTTGGGAGGCAGAGGCAGGCGGATTTCTGAGTTCGAGCCAGCCTGGTCTACAGAATGAGTTCCAGGATAGCCTAGGCTACACAGAAAAACCCTGTCTCGAAAAAAACAAAAAAAAAAACAAAACAAAACAAAAAAAAGGCTTGTAGAAACTATTCTGTTATCTATCCTATTTTGATATGTTTAAAGTTTTGTATTTAACAAAATACAATTTATTATCTAATTTGCATTACTATCTTAAGCGTTTTCTTAAATCTAGAACATCTTAAATCTTAAACAACTTAAGCTTATAGTAAGGCTATAACTACCTAGTCTTCAACCCTATCAAAACCTGAGAAGGATAAATATTACCTGACTATGCAGGTGTTGGACCCCATTTCAGCTCTGATTTAGGCCTTGTAGACAAACTCAAGCCTCTGAGTTTATTTATATGAGAGACTGATACATTAAAGTTGAGTTCCTGCTTCGACAAGACTCCCGGCTCGGAGTGGTTGTTCATGCCGCCGATACTATCTCACTTGCCTAGAGAGAGACCCGCTAGCCGAGACTCTCCCACTTG
>JAJTUV010006628.1:0-46100 GCA_021653895.1 Mastomys natalensis
CAGATAATATACTGATATAATTCTGAACATTTGTTTATAAAAATCCCCTTAGTGATAAGATTTTATTGTATGCTTATTTTTGTTATGAAATGTTATTAGCTCCTGTAAATTCTGTTCAAATCCAAATCAGGTTTTAGTTCCATTTGCTGTATGAATACACAAAGAACATTTCACTGGACTCAGTCAGACATGCATATGTTGCTTGCCTGTTGTCAACAAAGATTCTGTGTTCTCACATTCTAGCTTCACTGAACTGAACATCCTTCAGAGCCAGTGGTAATCCTCAGCTTTCCATAGTTTATACATGATCACAAAGGCAGTATCAAACATACCATGGAAGGAAGTGATAATTAAAATTAAACTTCCATAGCAATGTTGAAGTTATTAGTAAAATACAAATGCACATCTAAAATGACCTGGAATCTGTGAAGCCTTGGACTATGTCCCAAGGTCCCATAGGTACAGCAAGAGCACATCTGAGCTGTGTGCTGTCTCCTTCCACATCTTAACACTGGTCGTCTCATGGAAATGCACCCATCCAGAAAGTTCAGGAGATGACTTCAGAGCCAGTGGTCAAAAGATGTTTTTCTCATTAAAGCTAAATATGGACCACAAAGGAACTGCAAAATCTACCACTTTACAGACAGAGAAAATACTTTAAAGTCACTTTTAAAGTCACTTTGACTTTGTTAGTGACTCTGAGCCATTTCAGTTATCAGGGGACAAAGGGTCCCTGGGAAGAAAAGCACCTGGTATATTCCTGACTTGTTGCAGATGTTTTGTCAAGGTTGGTTCTCACTTCCTGAACTTTCTCTGATGTTACAAACGTGGCTTCTGAGTTCCTGCTCTAAGCATGATGGAGAAGCAGGCATGACTTCAGCTCTAATCCCTGAAGGAATGGAAAGGTGTTGTTTGAGGAGCACAAGCCTATGCTGGAAGTGGAGACAGGGACAATACAGGACTTGACAACTAAAGGAACTACAGCAAGCCCAGCACAAGAAAGCCTTGCCTGGAAACTCCTGTGATACATTCAGTGTGTTCAAACTTGCTTCCCTTAATTTTACTTATCAATGCTCCTTAACAATAAATTGCAGATAGTTCTGTGTGGACAGAAAGTGATGACATCATAATGGTACAGGCCAGGGTATTCATAAGGCCTGGTAAGCTCCTTGGAGATCTTTTCTCATTTTTTTTTAATTTTTAAAATTAAAAGGTTTTTTTTTTTTTTTAATTTTGATTCTCTGTGTTTCTTGGAGGAAGTGGTATATGCAGATGACTGTGGTTCCCTGCTGTGGCAGAAGAAGGTGTCAGATCATTAGGGGCTGCAATTGCAGGCAGTTGTAAGCTACCTGATGTAGGTGCTGGGAAGTAAACTCCAGTATCTCCAGAAAAGCAAGCAAGAACTCTTCACCACTGAATCTTCTCTCTAGCCTCTCTTTCTTTTCATCCTTCCTTTTATTTTCTAAAAATGAGGTTGCTGATCCCTTGTACCAAGGAAAGAATGGGAGACAAGAAGACTTGTTGGGAAGACTAGTGATCATTTGTATATACAGTCAACTAAAGAACAAATAGTGTTGGGTATGGAGAACACCTGAATATTCCTTTCCTTTGAAAGGGGTTTTGATAGGATCCTATCCCTCTGCATAAGTACAACATGGCTTTTAAGTACAAGTCTTACTATAGACCATAAAACAAGAGAATGATGGTATATAAAATATATATGGCTCAAACTCCAGTAGGACAGACCTCATTCCGACACTATTGGAGATATCACTGTACCAGCATTGCCCTAGATTTGGAGCTCTTTGAAGCAGAGCGTGATTCAAGGACTCAGGTATCAGTGATTCACTGAGGAAAGGCTCCAAGGGAGAAGGACAGATATGGAGAAGGTAATTCAGACCCACTAATACCCATCCTGAATTCTTGGGGGAGCATAGGAACATGGGATACCTACCGACATATGACACAGAAATTCCATTCCAAAATTTATAACCCAGAGAAGTGTAAGAGGCCCTACAGAGAACCTTAGGTGCCATTGTTCACAATAATATTCAGTAATCAAAAAAAAAAAAAAAAAAAGATAGGTAAATGCATAGACAAAATTAAGAATTTTAACTATAGGAATCTTTTTTTAAAAATGCATACAAGTAGTTGGAAATACAATATCTGAAACTAGTAACTTAGGGAGTGGAGTCCATAGAAAACAGCAAGAAGAGATTAGTAAAGGAGACTGTATTACCAATGTAGAATAGCCTTCAAATACAAATGGAATGTGAGATCAGAAAAAAGAATTGTAAGAGCTATGGGAAAGTGTTTCTTTTACTCCATGTGTTTTGAAGATCTTGCCATGCTGTGAGCACAGTGGCAAAGCATCTTGTCCCAGAGGTGAAAGTCTGTGGAAACCTCTGTCCAAGGAGTTGTTCCCTCAGTCTGCACTGAGCCCTCTCCAAGCTTACTCCTCCTCTAATTAATGTTTCCATTCTGACATCTGCTGGCCAAACAGGGCATTACACTTCCCTTTGTTTTCCTGACTGCCTGAGGCATAGAGTGGACATGTACTTAAGGCTAGAGGAATCTGGACAAAGGCAAGCAGAAATTACTCATCACTTCTGGTAATGCCATATTACTGGGATTTTAAAATGAGAATCACATTTGCATTCCTCAATTCAAAATCAACAATTTAGCATACACTTTAGTGAACATCAATCATGTAGCTAAACACTATTCTAGGCTTATTACATTATCTCTGGTCTGGACATTATTTTTAAAAAGAGGAATAAAATGTCTCCTGCTCTCTAGCACCTCAAAGGATGTATATGAATGCAAATTTTGTTACAAAAGGCATGCACAAAAATAAACATACTGACAAGAACAGTTCCATGTGAGCTGTTGTTGGAATGAAAATTTAAAAGTTCTACAAAAATAAGTTGTGGCCACTGACAGAACAGTGGCACTCAAACCATCCAGCAAGCCACAAGGGAAAGGGTCTGGTGATAAATAAATGGAGACCCTGATTCCTCCCACAGCAAGGCACTGGGAGAACCTCAGCAGGAAAGATGCAGCCAGAACCAGTGTTTCGGAGAATGGCAGACACACAACTGATTTCTAGTAGTCATGTATTTGGAAAGTTACTGTCCTCATTCAATACATGAGTTTGTTTTCCTCCGGGAGCCTTCAACTACCTCAGCAGAAGTGCTTTGTCACCTTTTGTCCCTACTGCCTAAATTGCCCAATGTTCCAATGTCCTTGAAAAATAATATGTTCCTCTGTTGTATCCACAGTGACCCACACATGTCAGGAGGGTCTGTTGGTGCTACAGTTCTTCTGTGTCCTTGCTGATTTTATGTCCAGTTATAGGAGATACTTAGAGAGCTGTGGAAGCATCAATAACACAAGTTTGCTTAGTTCATATTTAGCTCCATTTCCTTTATCCCCTGTGTTTGGAAGCACTATCATTTATTTGGTGAGCTTATGAAGGTTTGCTTTCAAATGTTAGCCACGTTAAACTGTCACTTTAACAAGTGGAGAATTGCAGGTGTGGTGTGGGCCCAGAACTCAGGAGATAGAGTCAGGTAGATCTATGTGAGGTTGGCTTGGTCTACATAGTGTATTCAAAGACAGCCAAAGATACATAGTGAGACCACAAGATTAAAGGTGTCTACTACCATGCCTGGTTAATAGTTCTTTTCCCAGGGATCCTGCTCCAACAAGGTCAGGTACTGAGGTGGGACACAGCATCCAACCAAGTTCAAAGACTGATGGCCTCTGGTCTTTAACTCTCTCTTACTGTTCAGGGGGTGAAAAGCTGATGGCTTCTGACAATTTAAGTCTCACTATTCTGGGGCTTCTGGAAATTTAATGATCTCTTGGTATTCTGGGGCCAAAGAGTGATGATACTTGACAATTTGAGAGAAATAGGAAGAAAGAAAGGGCCCAACAATTTGTTTCATCAATTTCAGAAGTGCACATGCATGCCTATACACACACATATAGCTACATACATATGTATGCACATACATGTAGACATTCTACACACACCACACACACACACACACAACACACACACACACACACACACACATTGTTGGATGGAGCAGGGCCCCAAAATCCACAATTTAATTTTTTCTCTTAGGATTTTTGTACCTTCTTAGACAAAAGTTCTTTATATAATTACCTCATAGATAAAATGTTACATAAAAGAGGAGTTACAGAAGGATGCTGGTAGTAAGTTTGAAGCAGTGTTTCATTATATAAGTTCATATAAGTTCACAGTAACTGTTCCATGTGCCCTTGCTTTATCACAATGCACACCCATGACCTCATCCTTGGATGTGACCTAGAATGTTTTTCCTTCATCACAAATTTGTGCCAAGCCTATTTCTCTTCATAGTGACATTTAACAAAGCTCATTGTCTTCCTTATTATGTAGCCTTTACATAATCTTCTATGAGGAGGGGGCACATTCTATTCTTGAGTCTAACTTTATTACATCTTTCTGGGAAAACAACCAAAACTGTCTCCTTATACTTTCTTACTAAAATTATTTGAATAAAATCAGAAATTTTATAAAGTCACTAACTCATCTAAACAGCATTAATTCATGAAAGTTCATCTTCATGTTGATCTGCAGGAAATTTATCCGCAGCTTGGGCTGATGCCCAGGAATCATTAGGCTATGTAGTAATGGCAGGAAGGGCATATCAGCAGTGAGAAGCAGTCCTGGGACAAAGTCTCTAGAGCTGTGCCTCACCAGAGTGCACCCATTGCAGCCATGCACAAGGGTGGGCCATCTCCAGGAAACTCACTTGCCTGCCATTGCCTTTCCTAGAAGGCTTCTGTTCTTCCTTTACCAATATTACTGAGTTTCTTAACCTTAAATTTCCATTGATGTGAGAATATCCTCAAGGATGTTTTGTTTTACAGAAGATTATGATTAGCATTTTTCATTGTTGCAGCTGTGGCACCACTTACTGGTGTTTCTGCTCCTGATGTCATTCATCATCACTGACTGTGAGTTATGAACTACTTCTCTCCTAATATTTCTCAGGGTGTTTTCTGGTCTTTAATTTTGGAAATTGATTGAGATGTACATGGAGATGGACTCTTTTAGAGGTTTATCCTGCTGGGGTGTGCTGAGTTTGAATGTGTTACATTTACGTCTTTTACAAGATTTGAGGAGTTTTTCATCACTATTTTCTCCATTTTTTCTAGCCTAACAGTCTTTTCTTTTCCCCTGGAAATCCACAAATTTTACATTTTAATGTTTTATAGTACACGAGACTCTATTAAAACACTATTCTCCTCAGTTGTTCAGGCTTAATTGTTTCCAGTGATTAGTTTTGCTTCACTGTCTCTTGAATCATCTTTGCTCTTCTGTTGAGTCTATTCAGCAAGGTGGGATTGTTTTCTAGATATAAATACTGTATTTTCATGTTTTACTGTGTTATTTTTTTCTCATAATTTCTATTTTTAATTGATTTCATGAGTATTCATACTGCTGTTTGGAAGGTTTTTATGACAGATGCTTTAATTTTTTTTTTGTCAGATTACTGAAACAACTGTGTCATCTTGGTACTAGTGTTAGAGAATTGTCTTCTCTCAATCAAGGTGAAAATTTCCTTGTTCTTTACAAAGGTGAGCAACTCTGAGTTATACTTGGGGCATTTTAAATATTATACTATGAGTCTTATTCCTACTTAACAACTTAGATTAGAAATATGCATCTTAGTTTGGTGTATGGACTATTCTAATGCATGGCCATGGCCTAACACCCAGGTTGGATATTTTCCTCCAACGCTCTCCCTCTTCAGAATCCTCCTAATTCTTTATGTAGAGAAAAGTTGCTCTATGTAGTTTATTCAGTGTGGGGTAGGTATCTTTCTGGGGCTCCACCCCAACCTCTTCACAGCTGAAGCAGCCAGCATGCAGATTGCAATTTCTTTCAGACAACTCTTCTGAACCAGGTCATGTAGCATCAAAGGGATTTCATTCTCCAGAGATACACCTCCTTCCCTCCTTTCTTCCTTTCTTGCAAAATACAATTTTATATATATATATAGACTAGAATATGTAAGAATGGGAAAATAGAACAGTTGTTGAGTTATGCTGAGTCCTGAGGTCCTGAGACAGTTCACCACCTTTCTTTAGTTTTTAGTCTTTGGTAGTTTCACACCTTTTCTAGGGTTTTAGTTGGAACTAACAAGAAGAGAAGAGTAGGAGCTATTTACCCTATCTTATCCTGATTCATCAATAATAATTTTTAAATAATACATTGAAATGGACCATTCGAAAGAGTATTGAGCATATATTACACATAAGGTTAACAAACTTAAGGGAGGGATGGAAGGAGGACAGTATTGTGAAAAAGCTCCCTAAGCCTGAAGACCCTGAAGTACAAGCAGGAACCAAGTGTGCGCTGCAAGTTTCTCTTCTTGGAAAACTTTCCCTCTGGTGTCCCACAAGGGGATTTTCTTAGTTAGGTTTTTATTGCTGTGATATAACACCTTGACCAAAAAGAAAGTTGAGGAGTAAAAGGTTTATTTAGCTTACACTTCCATATTGCTGCTTGTTGATTATTGAAGGAAGTCAGGAGAAAAACACAAATAGGATCCTTGAGGTAGCACCTGATGCAGAAGTCATGATGAGGCGATGCTTGCTGGCTTGCTTCATCTGGCTTGCTCAGCTTGCCTTCTTACAGAACCCAGTCTACCAGCCCAGGATAACAGCACACAAAATGTGCTGAGCCCTCCCCTACTGATCACTAATTGAGCAAATGCTATATATAGATATACACACATTTTATATATATACATATGTATATATGTGTATGTATATCTGTATGTATGTGTGTATATATACATATATATATGTATATATGTATTATGTTTGTGTATATGTATATGATGTATATGTGTATGTATGTAACGTATGTATGTATGTGTGTATGTATATGGAGAAGAGATTCATTCTATTATTTCTGTTACTCTAAAGAAACCTGAATACTACATTGGCTATCATGGAGCTTATATTCTACATAGAAATATTTCATAAACTCCATGTGTGTGCAGTGTGTGTGTGTGTGTGTGTGTGTGTATGCAGTTATACATGTGGAGATCAGAGATCAACCTTGACTTAAGTTATTGCTTAGGAATTGTCCACCTGTTTTGTTTTGTTTGTTTTGTTTTGAGACATTGTCTTGTCAGTGAGCTTCCTGTCTCTGCTACCCAAGCACTGGGGTTATAAGTATGTGCTAACACACCTGTATTTTTAACATGGGTACTAGTGAGCAAACCCAAGTCTTCATGATTGTACCAGCAAGCACGTTACCGAATGAGCTACATTGATGGCTCTGGTTTTTGGCTTGCTTGTTGTTTTCATATAAGGCCTCATTTTGATATAGAAAAATTAAAAAATGAATCAATTTAACTTAGTGGTAGTTATGTATTTTCTGTGCCTTCTGATAAGTGTTTGTATTTTGTTACAGAGAAATTCAAGATACAGCAGTGGGACATAGGTAGACATGACTTCCTTGAATCTGCTCCTGCCTTAGGAATGTTTCTGACGGTTACAACTTACAATGATGAGGTAAAATACACTTCTACATTGTCCCTATTCCTAGTTATAAAAGCTCTGCATGAGCATCAATCAGAAGTTACAGACTTTTATGTAGAACTGAACGAAATGCACAATGTGGTACTGTGAGATAGCTCAGTGGGTAAAGGGCACTTGCTGCCAAGGCAATTGTCCTCTGACCTTCACACATATGTCACAAAAATAGATAGATGTTAATAGATAGAATGATTGATAGATATTTAGATAGATAGGTAGATAGATCTATAGATATATACATTCATAGATGATAGATAGATAGATAAATAGATGATAGATAGATAGATAGATAGATAGATAGATAGATATCATTGACTATTTGATAAACATTACCTTTTAATAATATATTAAGAGAAATATAGCACATGGCAAGATTCTTTTTCAATCAATGAAAATTTGAAGACGTGTATAAAACAGAATTGTATACATATATGTATGGTGATGTTTGGATAGTATGTATAGTAAGCTGAACAGTCCTGCATCAACTAGTGATCAGGAAAATCCCTCATAAACATATTCACAGTCAGACCTGAAAAAGACAATTGCTCAACTGAGACTCCTTTTTAAGGTGACTCTAGGCTGGCTCAAACTGACAATGCTAACTAGAACTCAAGGTCAACTCCATTTTAGCTTGTTTCTTATGAGTTTTAAACCTTTGAACTTTACATTTAAATATAGGATCCATTGTGTTAATTATTATAAAATATATAAAATCCATGTCCAGAAAACTTCTTTCAGTCCCTCTTCTCTGTTTAGCTCAGACCTCATTCACCCTGACTCTGTCTCTTCCTTCAGCAGGAGAAGTGTTTCAGCCTTCTACTCTAACCTCTCCAGCTCCCAACCTCTCCCTGCTCTAGGAAGGTGTTGTTGGATCCACAAAGCAAGGTGACTCCTCAGGCTGCCACCATGCATCTAGCCAGCATGTGTTAGGCCAGTATAAACCCTCTCCATTTGGGCCTCTCTCACTCTCTCTTAGTCTCCCACCTGACTGGGAAATTGTTTTGAGAAGTGGTTGTCTATAGAACTGTACTGGTTAAAGAACCAGTTTTCCTACTCAGCAGGGGCTTCTTAAAAGATTTTATCTCCTCATAGTTCCTGGGGTGAATCTTCCAGATTCTATCTTGAGTTCAGCTACATGCTAGTTTACATATGTTTCCTAATCTCCTCTTTATCATAGCCTCCTCTGCTTCAGTCCCTCCTGCTTCTTCCTCAATGTCTTCTTCAGCATCTACCTTGAATCTCTCTTGAGCCCCTGTTTCCCAGAAATCTCTCTATCCCTGATGGATTTCCTACCTTGTATATCCTGCCTCATTGGCCATAAGCTTTTTATTAAGAGATGAAAAAATATATATTCTCTCTCTCTCTCTCTCTCTCTCTCTCTCTCTCTCTCTCTCTCTTCTCTTCCTTCTTCCCTCTTTCCTCCCTCTCCAACCCTCTCCCTATCTCCCTTTCTCCCTGTCTCCCTGACCCTTTCTCTTCCTTCCTCCCCCTCCTCACACCTTACCCTCCCCTCCTTCTTTATTTTATAACCAGTGAATGTAATTTGTGCTACCCACATGCTCATGTATTTAGGATTATCCACATCAATAAAGAAAACTGACTTTCCCCCAAAAGCCGTTAATAGCCCCGCTCCATGCTAGAATTCCAATTGACTTGATATTGTGCTGCTCTTATGTACGCAATTATACCTTCTGTGACTTCATAAACAAACAGCTCTACCATAATAAGACAACATTGTTTTCCTATTGTCATCCCTGACTTCTGCCTCCTCTCCATGATGGTCCTGGGGGAGTGGGGTGAAGGTGGTAGTGTTTGCTTTTGTTTGGGGAATTTTGAGGATGGCATTTTTTTTTTTTTTTTTTTTTTTTGCTTTTTGATTTTTACTTATTCTTCTCTCATACAATACATCCAAACTGCTGGCTCCCCTCCCTCCACTCCTCTCATTCCTCCCCACCACCTCCCTTCTCCACTGGATCCACTGCAACTATATTCCCCTTCAGAAAAAAAAGAACCATACCTCTCAGGAATGTCAACCAACCATGGGAAAACGAGATGCAATAAGACTAGGCTCTGACCCTCTTATCAAGCTGGAGAGATAACTCAGTAATAGGAATGGGTCTTGAGGACAGACAAAACAGTCAGAGACACTCCTACTCCCACTGTTAGGAACCCAAAAAAACCCAAGCTAAACAACCACAGTATGCAGAGAACCTAATGTAGATTCATGCAGGTTCTGTGATTGCCATTTCAGTTTCTGTAAGATCCTATCATCCTTAGTGGATTCTGTGGACCTTGTTTTCCTAATTTCCTCAATCCCTCTGGCTCCTAATCCTTCCTCCCTCTCTTCTGTGGGGTTCCCTAAGCTCTGCCTAATGTTTGGGTGAGGATCTCTGAATCTGTTCCCATCAAGATCTGAACTACCATTGTCCCAGCACATCATGCAGGCAGGACATGTGCAGGTCAAAGGTTTTGTGGCTGTGTTGGTATCTCAGTCCCACCACTGGGAGTTTACATACTCACAGAAGATGGTCAGTTCAGGCTCCATGACTAGGAGTCCTTGCTAGGGTCACCCTCACAGGTTCCAGGAAGTTCTCATTGCTCTAGGTTTCCACATTGCCTGTTAATGCCAACTTATTACAGCCATCCTTTCCTCCTCCACCTGATTACCATGCCCACCTGCCCCAAACCCACCTGCAAAAACTATTCTATTTCCCCTTCCCAAGGGGATCCAGGTGTCTTTCCCTTAAGTCCTCCTTGGATCTGTGGATTGTAGTATGATTATCCCTTTACTTACCACCTAATATCCACTTGTAAGTAACTACACACCATGTTTGTCTTTGTGGGTCTGAGTTGCCTCCTTTCTAGTGCCACCATTTGGCTACAAATTCCATAATGTCATTTTTTTCTAACAGGTGACTAATACTCCACTGTGTAAATGAACTACATTTTCTTTATCCATTCTTTGGTTGAGAGTCACTGAGTCTTGAGGGACAGGGACGTCCCATTTGTGGCTGAGCATTCCATGCACATTTTCTCTTCTTTGACCAGTTGTCAGCCCCTCTCTTTTTTTAATTTTAGCTTATTAATGTGCATAGGAATTTTATCTGCTTGTATGCTTCATGCCTTTGGAGGCAAGAAGATGGTATTAAATTCCTTTGAACTGGAGTTATAGATGGTTGTCAGCTACTATGTGGGTGCTGGGAAGGAATCTGGATCCTTTGAAACAGTCATTAGTGCTCTTAACAGCTAACTCATCTCTTTAGTCCTTCCTCTCCTTTTTGAAGCCTATCAATAACAGAATTGATTTTCATTTTTCCCAAGTTGTCCTAGAACTGGCAATAAGAAAAACATAAGTCATTTCAAAAGTTAATTTGTTACCTTACAGATCATGTAAGATAATAATTCCTAATTATCCAGGTTTTATATAATCTCAGTTATACATTAGTATTATTAGGTAAATTGTTGTTAATATTTGGATAAACTATTATGTTAAATAAACTAAGATCCATAATTTTTTAATTTTGCCTCCACTGATGTTTCTCTAATACTCACTTTTCTTTATGCAGATTTTATCTTCTGGCCTATGTCATCATTTTTCTCATTGGAGAACTTCCTTTAACATTTCAGAGAAGCCAGTTCTACTGCTGACACATTCTCCCGATTCTTGTGTTTTCAATACAGTATCTCTGATCAACTCTCAAGGACGATTTTACAAAGACCTAAGTTGGTGGGTTCTTCCGTCCTGAGACACTATTACCTTCACTGTCCTCTTGTATAATTTCCAAAAAGTCAGGCATCTTTACTCTTCTATAGGTGAATGTTCCCTCCTATGTAACATGATACACATAGGTGGAGCTTTGTTGTGACTGTTAGTTTCTGCATTGGCATTAGCCCTGCATGGTGTTTCCTGAATTCTTTACAACCACGTCTGTGGGAAACAGGTCACGCAGCTGCAGAGGAGTCCAGGAGCTTCCATGCAGCCGGTCCCACATATAGGAAAAAGTCTAAGGTTCCAAAGGCTGGAAGCTTTGGCAATGGCAGGTCCCAATAATATGAGGAAGTCTTTGGTTCCAAAAGGGTTTATTTTCATGGCAGGTGGTGGATGGATCTGGATGTACCCCCCCCGAACCCCCAAAAATCAGGGCAGACCTGAGTTAAATAGGGAGGGGGAAGGGTCTGGGGAGGAATGCTTAATTGGCTCTGCCCTCTGACCTTCATTAGTATGTAAATCTCTAGGGCCTGAGGCCTGGGGTCACACCTCTACCTGTGCACTTTGGGAGGGGCTGTAATGGCCTATGTGACTGAACAATGTAGGTCCATGGAGACTAGACTGCTTGTCAGGACTCTAGGTTCTGGGGACTTGGTCGAACTCCTGCCGTTTCTCCCTTGGAGTCTTGGAGTTCCAGGCCTATGGCCAGCCAAGAACCAGGATACCCTTATGCAGTCCCACAACGTCTGGTATCTATCTGACATTAATTTGAAATTTTGATTTTTATTTCAAATACTCCCCAAAGTTTGCTGCAGGTTTGTTCGTGTCATTTTAAATACTTGTTTTCCTTTCTCTCTCGCTTTCTGATACCACCAGTATGAATGTTAGGTTCCTATAGTGTCCGTCCACAGGTTTTGGATATTCTGTTCCACACATCCAACATCAAATTAAATGAAAAATAGAAGCATTCCCAGTAAAATCAGGGACAAGGGAAAGTTGATCAATCTCTCCCTATCTATTCAATGTAGTACTTGAAGTCTAACCAGAGCAATTGTACAAAAAAGGAGATCAAGGAGGTACAAGTTAGAAAGGAAAAAGTCCAAGTATCACTAACTGCACATTGTATGATAGTGTATATAAGCAATGCCAAAATTGCACCAGAGAACTCTTACAGCGATAAACAAAGTAAGCAAAGTTGCTGGATATTAAATTAACTGAAACAAATCAGTAGCCTTCCTTTATACAAATAATAAACAGTCTGAGAGAGAAATTAAGAAACAACCCCTTTCATAGTAGCCACAAATAGTATAAAATATTTTGGTGGTACTCTTACCCAGCAAGTGAAATTCTATATTACAAGAATTTCAAATCATTGATGAAAGAAATTGAAGAAGACCTCAGAAGATGGAAAGAACTCCCATGCTTATGGATTGGTGGGAGAAACAGTGAAAATGGTCATCTTTCCAAAAGCAATCTACACATTAAATGCAATACCCATAAAAATCCCAGCACAATTATTCACAGATATGAAAAGAGCAATTCTTAACTTCATATGAAACAAACAAACAAAAAAAAATCCAAGATAGTTGAAACAATTCTCAAGAATTAAAGATCTTCTGAGGGAATCATCATCCCTGAAATTCAAACTGCTGCTGAATTTGGTAATGTTGTAAGAATCACCCAGGTGGTACTGGCTTTGAAGGCATGAAAGGGGTCGTGAAGAGCATCTCAGGCTTGGCACTGTGAGAAGCCATGGAAGGACATAGGTAAAGGTGGAGCCTCAATTGCAATTGATGGCCCGGACTGATGGGGTCATAAAAGGAAGTTGAGTCTTGGCACCATGAAGAGAGCATGAGAGCCTATTGGTAAAGCCTAGTTGCAACAGAAGTCTCCTATGTATTGGAGATACCAGTACCATTGAATACCTAGAAGTAGGAGTGGAGTGGAATCAACCAGAGCTGGAGTTCTACAGAGGTCAGAGTTAGAGATGTGACCCAGCCCCTTGGAGGAGTCCAGAATATCATATCTGAATCCCAGTCATTGGAACAATAAGCTGTAACATTGAAGACACCAAGATTTTTGAGATGCCAGAGATATGGGATATCTACTAAAAAATCTGCTAACAGGGAATAGAACCATTCCATGAGAATGAAGTCTTTTGCAGTCAACAAAGGTGAAATGGAGTTGAAGATCACAAGGCTACTTTGATATCAGACATGGAGATGCAGAAGTTGCTCAGCTCATTTCCTGTCTTTCTTTGGGTATTACAGTTGAGATATGATGCGGATCTCAGAAGAGACTTTGAACTTTGAAATTTTATCATGGTTGAGACTCCTATAGACTATGGGGACTTTGGAAATTGGACTAAATGTACTTTTTTATTATGCTATGCATATGTATGGCCCCCACATTCTCATGTGTTTAACAAGCTTGAGGGCCAGGGAGTGGAATGTGATGGTTTGTGTATGCTGGCTTACAGGTTTAGAGGTTCACTCCATTATCATCAAGGTGGGAGCCGGCAGCATCTAGGAAGGCATGGTGCAGGCAGAGCAGAGAGCTCTGCATCTTCATCTGGAGGCAACTAATAATGATTCCCTTCTAGGCAGCTAGCATGAGTCTTACAGCCCACACCCACAGTGACACACCTACTCCAACAGGGCCACACTTTCTGACAGTGCCATCCCTGGACCAAACATATACAAACCATCACAGTATATATACAGACCTCACAAATTCTACCAGAGAACTTCTACAGCCATAAAAAGTTCAGCAAAGTGGATGGATATAAAATTAACTAAAACAAATAATTAGCCTTTCTTTATACAAATGGTAAATGGGCTGAGAAGAAAATAGGAAAACATCACCCTTCACTATAGTCACAAACAATATAAAATATCTTAGGGTACCTCTAACCAAACAAGTGAAAGATCTGTATGAAAATAACTTCAAATCTCTCAAGAAAGAAATCAAAAGGACCTCAGAAAATGGAGATATCTCCCATGCTCATGGATTGGTACGATTAATATAGAAAAATGGTCATCTTACCAAAAGGAATCTACAGATTCAATGCCATCACCTTCAAAATTGTAATACAATTCTTCAAGACATGGAAAGAGCAATTCTCAATTTCATATGGAAAAGCAAGAAACCCAGGATAGTAAAAACAATTCTTAAAAATGAAAGAACTTCTGGGAAATCTCAATCTCTGACCTCAAGCTATACCACAGAGCAATAGTCATAAAAACTGTATGGTATTGGTACAGAGACAGACAAGTGGATTGAAGAAATAGCATTGAAGACCCAGAAATAAAACCACACATGTATGTATACTTGATCTTTGACCACGGATCCAAAGAGGACAAAAATATACATGGAAAAAAACATCTTCAATAACTGTTGCTGGTCTAACTGTCAGTCTGTATATAGAAAATGAAAATAGACAAATATTTGTCACCTTGCACAGAGCTCAAGTTCAAGTGGATCAAAAACCTCAACATAAAACAAGAAACACTGAATTTAAGAGAACAAATGTGGGAAAGAGCCTCAAACTCATTGGCACTGCAGACATTTCCTGAAGAGACCTCCAATGGCTCAAGCTCTGAGATCAAGAATTGATAAATGGGACCTCATGAAACTGAAAAGCTTCAGTAAGGCAAAGGGCATGGTCAAGAAAACAAATTGGCAAACAGATTGGGGAAAATATCTTCACTAACCCCACATCTGAAAGAGGGCTAAAATACAAAATATATAAAGAATTCAAGAAGCTAACCTCCAAAAAAAGCTGAACAACCCAATCAAAAAATTGGGTATAGTGCTAAACAGAGAATTTACAACAGAGGAATCTTGACTGGTGAGAAACACTTAAAGAAATTCCTAAAGTCCCTAGTGATCAGGCAAATAAAAATCAAAATGACTCTGACATTCCAATCAGAATGTCTAAGATACAAAACTCAGGTGACAGCACATGTTGGCAAGGACGTGGAGAAAGAGGAACACTCCTCCACTGCTGGTGGAATTACAAACTGGTACAACCACTATGGAAATCCATCTGGAGGTTCCTCAGAAAACTGGAAATAGTTCTGCTGAAGACCCAGCTATAGCACTCTTGAACATATAACCAAAAGATGCCCTACTGTAACACAGGGGCACGTGTTCCACTATATTCAAAGCAGCCTTATTTGTGATAGCCAGAAGCTTGCAACAATTCAGATGGATACAGAAAATGTGGTTCATTTATACAATGGAATACTATTCAGCTATTAAGAATGAGGCCATCACGAGTTTTTCAGACAAATTAATGGAACTAGAAAATATCATTGTGAGTGAGGTAACTCAGACCCAAAAGAACATGCATGGTATGTACTCACTAGTAAGTGGATAGTAGCAAAAAAAAAGTACAGAATATCCAGGATACAATCCACAGAACTCAAGAAGGTAAACAAGCCAAAGGGTCCTAGTGAGGATGATTCAATCCCACTTGAGAGGGAGAATAAAGCAATCATGGGGGCAGAGGGAGGAAGAAATGTGGTGGGAGAGGGACAGGGTGGGGAAAAGAGGAACATGATCAGGTGTAGGGAGGGAGAACAGGAGTGAAGCACTGAGGGCCAGCAGAATGACTGGAAATATGCAACCTCGGGAGGTGAGTGGTGATGGAACCTTCTAGAATGTACCATAGACCTGGGAGGTGAGAGACTCTCAGGACTCAAAGGGAGGGAGGGACCTTAGATGAAATGTCCAACAGTGGGAGGTGGAACTTGTAGAGTCCACCTCCAGTAGAAAGGTATGGCATCAAGTGGAGGGATGTGGTTGCCATCCCACAGTCAAAACCTCTGACCCAGAATGGTTCTTGTCTGGAGAACTGCAGGGATAAAAATTGAGAAGAGCCTCGGGGAAGGAGGTCTAGTGACTGGCCCAACTTGCTATGCATCTCAAGGGGAGTCTCCAAGGCCTGACACTATTACTGATGCTATGATGTGCTTACAGACAGGAACCTAGCACGGAGGTCCTCTGAGAGGCCCAACAAGCAGCTGACTGAGACAGCCTCAGAGAATTACACTCAACTAATGAACTGAAGTTGGGGTGGACCAGGAGAGGAATAATGACTGGAATGTAAAAAAAAATTAAAGATGAATATTTTTTTAAATATACAAGAGAATTGAAAAAAAAAAAAACTCTTGTGTATTATGAGACAACTGCGGATTAAAGCTAGACTTGAACAACAGCAGAAACACCAGAAATCCTGCACACACATGGAAAAAGAACAATTCTTATATCCCTGGGTCAGGGAAGAAATAAAACTTTCTAGAATCCACTGAAAATTAAGGCACTACATAGCTAAATTATTAGGACACAATGAAAACAAAGTTAAGAGGAAAATTCATAGTACTAAGTACAGCAAAGAAGAAATTAGAAAGTTCTCATAATTACAATTTAAAAGTACACCTCGGCGGCGGTGGTGGTGCAGCCTTTAATCCCAGCATTGGAGGCAGAGGCAGGCGGATTCAGAGTTCGAGGCCAGCTGGTCTACAGAGTGAGTTCAGGACAGCCAAGGCTCACAGAGAAACCCGACTCGAAAAAACAAAAAAAAAAAAAATAAAAGAACACCTCAAAGTTCCAGAATAAAAAAAAAAGAGAAAGCACAGCAAGAGGAGTAGAAATCAGAAAAATCAAAACAAGGGTGAAATCAATCAGTTAGAAACAAAAAAATAATAAAATAATACAAAGAATCAACAAAACCAAATGTAGTTCTTTGAAAATCAACAAGATTGACATCCCTAGACAAACCAAAAACAGACAGTATCCAAAAACTCAAATTGAGAAATGAAAAGGAACAAATAGCAACTGAGAGTGAAGAAATTCAAAGGATAATTAGATCTTGCTTCAAAGCCTGTACATATTGTTCTCTGAGAGGCACCACCCAGCAGCTGACTCAGACAGATACAGACACCCACAACCAAAACAGGTGGATGGAGTTGCGGACTCTTATGAAAGAACAGGAGGAAGGACTATGGGCCCCAAAGGAGATAGGGAAGACCAACAGAGTAAACTAACCTGAACTCTCAGAGCTCTCAGAGTCAGAGCACCAAAGAAAACACAGGCTGGACTAGGCCTCCCCACACATATGTAGCAGATGTGCATCTTGGTCTTCATGTTTTGTCCCAAACCACTGGAACAGGGGCTATCCCAAAAGCTGATACCTGTGTGTGGGATATGTTCTACTAGCTGGGTTGCCTTGTCTGGCCTTGGTGGGAGAGAAAGCGCCTAGCCTCACAAGTCTTGAAATGCCAGGGTGGGAAGGAACTCAGGGGCCCCACCCACTCAGAGGAGAAGAAAGGGGAGATTGGGGAAAGACTGTGGAAGGAGATGACCCATGGAGGGCCAAGGAGCAGGATGTAAAATGAATAAGTAAAAACATAAATTTTAATTTAATTAAAAAAAAAAACTCAAGGCAAAGCACATGCAGGGGAGGATGAGCATCAAGGGAACACTCCTCCATTGCTGATGCAAGTGCAAACTTGTACAACTACTTTGGAAATCATTTAGTGGTTTCTCAGAAAACTAAGACTAGTTCTACTTCAAGATCCAGCTATACAACTCCTGGGCTTGCTTTACAATCCCACAAAGACACTTGCTCAACTATGTTCATAGTAGCTTTATTCATAAAAGCCAGAAATTAGAATCAACCCAGATGTCCCTCAACTGAGAATGGATGAAAAAAATGTGGTACAACTACACAATGGAATACTATTCATCTATGAAAAGCAAAGACATATGAATTTTTCAATGGATTTTACAAATGTATGGATCATGAAATTGTCATCCTGAGTGAGGTAACCAAGTTGCAAAAGGATATCCACAGTTTGTACTCACTTGTAAGTGTGTATTAGTGTAGGATTAATGGGGTCCCATGTCTGCCCCACCA
The DNA here is from genome assembly GCA_021653895.1 of Mastomys natalensis. NCBI lineage: Eukaryota > Metazoa > Chordata > Mammalia > Rodentia > Muridae > Mastomys > Mastomys natalensis. The sequence continues at coordinate 18,240 of JAJTUV010006628.1, forward strand.
CAGAGCTCGGGCGCTCAGGGAGGTAAGACATGGGAATTTATACTATAGGGAAGTCGCAGGACACTGCACCAGGGTGGGGCAGTGCAGTTTGAGGTCCCAGGGATGCTGGAGCTGGCTTGGGGCCCCCAGGTCTGCAGAGAGGCCAAGGCCATCTGGTTCTCAGGCTCTTGGGCACCCAAGCACTGCTGGGAGCCACTGAAAGGCTGAGAACAAAGTGGGGACCCAGAAGCTGGATCTGGCCCCCAGCAGAGGAGGGAAAGACAGGAGCTCTGGCTGCATCCCTCGGGGATGAATTCTTGGTTGGTCAGCATGTGGCTGGCTTGGCTTGGAGGCTGTGGCTGGGAGCACTGAGAAGCCTTCTGCAGGAGATTAGAAGGCTCTTTAGGTGAAGGCCTGCTCCATTGCTCCCCATGGTGGATCCCAATGAAAAGAGACAGTCCATGGTTTTAAGGCATTTATTTTCATGGCGGAAAGTGGATGAATAAACCTTACTGAGTTCTCGGGCAGACATGAGGTTAAAACCTTTTGCAGGGAGCACTGTCTGGGAAGGGAGTTTATTGTCTAAGCCTCCAGCCCTGTAGGTACCTCATTAAAATGGAGATCTGTCTTGAGGTTACCTGACCACAGGTCATGTCCTCTACCTACAGAGGGGCTTGGGGCGTTTCCCTTACATGACTGAAGGACACAATCTATGAAAGGCTGTAGCCACATGCCAGGAGCCTAGGGTCCAGGAACCAGGCAAAACGCTTGCTATCCCTTCAGGGTCACTGGGGTTTCTAACCTTAGCTCAACGAGGAACCAAACTGCCTTTCATGGTCCTGTATTAGCCATAAAATACAGGATGCCCATGGTACATTTCATAGACCTAAGGAGGCTGAACAAGAAGGAAGGCACAAGCAAGGATGCTTGAGCCTCACTTGGAAGTGGGATGAAGGGAGAGAACTGGGTGGGAAAGAGGGTCTGGATAATAGTGGGGTATTGGGGTCAGGTGTAGGAGGGGCAATGGGGATGAGCAGATGGGATGTTCATGAGAAAGAATGAAAATCTGTAACTGATGGTGGGTGGTAGGGAGCATCTCCAGGAAAAAATGGAGACGTGGGATAGTACCCTAGAATCAATCGGAGTGTCCTTAGTCCTTAGGTGTGACTCACAGCAGTGGGAATATGGAGACTGGGGAGGCTGCCTCCTGTGCCCAGGCAGGAGTTCTGGTGGAACCAGAATGACACCAATCCACCTGTAGGTGGTCAATGATTAATCTGCTCTAATCTCCCATCCTCAGTAGCAGAGTTCCTCTCTACCCGCCCTAATGTTGTTCATTCTTGAATGTAATTTGGGGGAGCCCAATTAACATAAGTATTAAGTCAAGTCTACAACATCCACCCACAAAATGTTCAGCCCATGACTTATCCTAAAATACAAAAAATTGCAGACATTGGGGATGGAGCAGAGACTAATGGAAAGGTCATTCAATATCAGGCCAACTTGAGACTCATCCCATGGACAAGCACCAATCCCTGTCAGGAAGACCAACAGAATCAACTAACCTGGACCCTTGGGCTCTTGGAACTGGACACCATGCAAAGAACATACATGGGTTGTACCTAGGCCTCCCTACACATATGTAGCAGATATGCAGCTTGGTCCCATGTGTATCCCAAACATCTGAGGCAGGAGACTATCCCAAAAGCTGTTGCCTGTATGTGGGATATGTACTTCTATCTCAATTGCCTTGTCTAGACTCATTGGGAATGGAAGCACCTAGCCTTACACAGACTTGAAGTGCCAGCATGAGAGAATAATATAAAAAATTAATGGTTACAAATGTTTGTTGCCTTAAACGTTTTCTACAAAATAAAAAATACTAACCATGATATTGTGAAAGAAATTAGTTGTTTGTAGAAGATGCTCCAGGTTATTTTCAGGGTCCAAATAATGTTGATATTATTCAAATAATTAAATTCTGAAATACAGAGATTTTAAGTTCCTGATTTACATCTAGGCCGTTTCACATTTCTACATTGCAAAGAGAAGATACTTAAATTAAGCAATTTTGTTTTCTGCATGCGAGCATATACCTGTCTCATTGGAAATCTCATTTTGTGGTCACTGGGAATAATCAAAGCAGCAGTGTGCTGTTAGTTTCTGATGAATTTTCCTGAATCCAACGTGCATGTCACACTTCACATGGACGAGGGAAACTGATGCAATATGTGTGTTTGTGTGTGTACTGTGTGTATGTGTGTATACATCATGTGTTTACTGAAATGTACATATGTTTACATATATATGTAACAAAATTTCATATTTTATATGTTTTTAAATGTAGTTACATAATTTTAAATATATATATCATTAGCAAATATTGATATATATATGTATATATATATACACATACATATATATGATAACCAGCATCACTTACCAATTTCAGGCATGATATTATTTTGTATAAGCCTCCAGTGCCCTGAATGTCACACAGTATTTATTACATCATGCAATATTACATGTGTAACATTTGGGTTATATAGATTTTTGAAATTTTCTTCCTAAAGTGATTAAACACAAACAAAATATTTATGTGGCATAAATTTCTCTCAGATGACTTATAAATGAAAATAAGGATATTGAGTTGGTTGGTGAGAAAAGGTAGGGTAGATCAAGTAAGAGTTTTTTGATGAATAAGAACAGAGTATATTATACAAGACACTCATAGAATTACTAAAGTTTTTCTAAGTTTAAAACAAAACCTGGAATGGGGAGAAATATTTCTGTTAATGTGATTTTGTGTGTGTGTTGTGTGTGTGTGTGTGTGGAAATTTTAAATTTCAGACATGGGTTTCTGTATTATGGGATAAATAAGCATGTAAGTGCATTTGAACATGGAATCCAGAGACCTTCAACCTCTATAACCCAGATTCATAGGAAGTTGTGAGTTATCAAATTTTCATGCTGGTAACTAAGGATGGGCCTTATGCAATGAAATACTACTCAGCTGCTAAAAATGAGGGCATCATGATATTTGCAGGCAAATGGGTGAAACTAGAAAACATCATCCTGAGTGAGAGAACCAGACCCAAAAGGACTTACACGGTATATACTCACTGATAAGTGGATATTAGCCAAAAAGTTCAGAACACCTGTGATACAACTCACAGACCATGTGACGCTTACTGAGAAGGAAGGCCCAAGTGTGGAGACTGCAATCCTACTTAGAAGGGGAAATAAAATAATCATGGAGGCAGAGGGAGGGACCAGGTATGGGAAGAGACAAGAGAGCAGTCCAAAGGGCCAGGAGAAGGAGGAGAAAGAAGTAGCAGTAGAGGGTGGGGAACTTGGGGAACCACTACAAAGTCTCAGATGGCAGGTATTTGAGAGGATCCCAGGACCACTAGGCATGACATTACTCAAAATACCCACCAGCAGGAAGATGAACCTTAAGAGACCATCTCCAGTAGGTGAACATGTTCCCCAGTGGAGGGATGAGGTCACTCAAACATCTCAAAATTTTTAAACCAGAATTGTTCCTGTCTACAGGAAATGTAGGGACAAAAATGGAGCAGAGGCTGAAGGAAAGGTCATCCAGAGACAATCCCACCATGTGATCCATTCCATCTGCAGACACCAAACTCTGACACTATCGCTGATGTCAAGATGTGCTTGCAGTCAGGAGCCTGGTAGAGCTGTCCTCTGAGAGGCTCTGCCTGCACCTGACTAAGACAGAGGCAGACACACCCAAACATTGGACTGAGCCCAGGGATGCCAATGGAAGACTTAGGGGAAGGGCTGAAGGAAGTGAAGGGGATTGCAACCCCAAGGAAGAATATCAGTATCAATTAGCTAGACCCCTCAGAAGCTCCCAGGGACTGAACAACCAACCAAAATGTATACATGGGCCAGTCCATGGCTCTTGCTACATATGTAGCAGAGGACTGCCTTGTCTGACATCAGTGAGAGGAGAGGCACTTGGTTTTGTGGAGGCTTGTTGCCCCAGCATAGGGGGATGCTGGAGTGGTGAGGCAGGAGTGGAAGAGCACCTTCTTACAAGCAAAGGAAGGGGAATAGGGTGAGACGTTCATGGAGGGGAGACCAGAAAAGAGGATAACATTTGAAATGCAAACAAATAAAATGATAAATAAATTTTAAAAAGATTCTGTTATAACCCAGTGAAGTACCAACCCTTCAGAAAATGTATTCAGTGATGATAGATAGTTGGAGATAAAGACTCCACTTCATTTTGGGGAGTGTACAATTCAGTGTGGTCATTATAAGTAGTTCAAAAATTACACATCAAATTCTTTCATTTCAGTTGAGTAAATTCTGTGAAATTGTTCACAATCATCTTAATAAAGTGTGAAGAAAGTTCAACTTAAGAAATATTTCATCAAAAGATCCTGATTATTAGAGACTGAAGATCAGGCAAGAGATCAGCATTATAACTCAATGGAATGAATGTCTGCATAGTTACAGATACTGGACAGGATGGGTGTTGTATCTGTGTAATTTCAGGGATTATTGGATTTAGCATGATGATGGTTCTCTGGATCTCAGGGATCACGGACATTTGAGGAGATTTTGCAAACATGCCTAGCATGCAATACTATACATACAACAGAGAGAATGCTTAACTCCTGACTCAATGTTGTCTCTCAGACTGCCCTTCCCTAGACTAAGCAATGGAAGACATAATTTCCCATGATTCAACTCAAAGTCTCAATAACCTGGGACCATTATGATCTTCCGAACTCTTATCTTACTATAGAAGTTCTGATATATTCCATCATCATGATTGCCAATTGGGTTCACACATAGTCTGTTAACTCACGGTGTGGTCCGCCCTGCTCAGGAGATTGTCCCTTGAGTGGATGCCATGGATAGTTATGAAATCATGACACCTGAGGATGGAGAACATGATCTTACAACATATCTTTAAAATGTTTTGATCAAAGTTTTCAGACCTCAGATGCAGAGCTTGAGGCCAGATTGTTTCAGATGTATCCAGGGAACATGGCACAGGGTGAATGGAAAGGAACTGTAAAATATAATGAAGTGGATTTCAGACAGCAATGGCCTTAAAACAGACACATAGGTGTGAATGTGTGTGTGATGTTTGTCTGTGTAAGAAACAGATTTCACAATGGTTTCCCTCTTAGATCCTAGCAGACATGAAGAAGCTGTGTGCTTTCACTATTTCCTTCTCACTCCTGAAGTTTTTTCTCATCTTGTGCAGTTTGACTGAACCCCCTTGTTTTGGAGGATAAAAGTAATGTTGATAATGATGGAGATTTGAGAAGTGACTGGTTTTGTTCTTTTAGCAATTGACTGGCCTATGGAAGAAAATTTTTATAATAGTGTTTTCAATTTTAGGTAAGTTATTAAGTTTATTACTTGCTTTAGTGTCATTAATTAGAAATATATAGCTGTGTACACAACTGTGGGATTCTTTCCCATTGCATTAGAAAGTACTGAAAATTAATTATCATACCAATCTCTACTTTAATTCTTTCACATTAATTTGTCACAGTTTATTTTGGCTTTAGTACATTGGTCTCCAAGTCACAAACTGGACAGTGATAGAAACTGGATTCTATGTTTTGCCTCCTTGTGTATTTCAAATGTTGAAAGATGCCATTGCAGAAGGTGTGTTAGTCTGTTTTGAATTCACAATTCTCCCCACTCTTAAGAGCTCAATATGAAGAGGCTGCCTGTCTTCAATTATCTGCCAAAGATTTCAACATGAGCATGCATTCTAGGCTTTCAGAAAGTTTTTTATTTAGGCTTCTAACTTTGTAGCAGTGATTATACTTGAAATTGTGTGTGTCCCAGTGCTACATAATATGTGCATAATATTACATGATTTGTGCTTATAAAAATTGTTTTAATTTAGTCTCTCAATTACTCTCTGTCATCCTTGACACTTGTAAATGTTTAAAAAAAAAAAAAACATAGGAATTCAAATTTGTTACCAGAAGTACTCATTTTGGTCCTCAACTTGTACCGGGTATGTCCAGATACGATTAGGTTCATGATCACTATCAGCGACAGGTGGTCAATTTTCCTGTTAATTGGTGAATAAATATAACATATAGCAATTATAGGAGAATATATCTAGTGAATAAGAAGCTGTTCTCAATATGTCTACACAGTTCTCAGATCTCAAGTGTGAGATAGCAGTGTTGGCTGCAGATCATGAGGGAAGGAGTGTTGAAATCATTCACCTTTCAAAGAGGTTTCCTGTGCTTTTCTGTCTCTCACTCTCATCCCATCTTTTATTTCTTTTTCACTTCTTTGGGATTTTAAGAATACATTTTCCTCTTGCTAGCCAAAGTACACTGTGCACACTTTGATACGTTGATTCACATTATTATTCCTGAGTATCAGGTTAGAGGGAATCTTATTTCTAATGTATCCTATGTTATCCCATACCTCATTGGGAAAATAATAGCCTTTATCATGAGTGAAACTTTTGTAAGTAGTAATAATGACCAGAATTAAAAATATATGAACTGTGTTAATGTATATTTGTAGTTTAAAAAGAAAAACTTAGCTGTAAATTCTCAACTGACCATGTTTGATGTTTTTCCATCTAATGGGAAGCAAACACTAATAGTAACAGACATATTGGGAGACTCTGCTGGGACAGATAAACACATTTCATATGAAGAACAGATCTCAACGCTCAGATATTAATTAAACAAGGCAAAGAATTAGGAAAACTGAGGTGTATAGAGGAATATGATATCATTTTTAGTAAGGTGACATACAAACATTCACACTAAAAGCTAAAATTAAATTGATGTATAGATGAACCTACAGGATAATATTCCTGTTTTGTGGTATACTATCTTTTATACTTTGAAATGGATATATAAATGTAAATGAAATGCATTGTAAAATAATTATCATGTTTGATGAACATTAACCTTTGAAAAATATAAAAAGCATACTCTATAAACTTCATGGAAATATCATTATTGATATTTTTTTTCTTACTGTGCATGAAATTAGCATTTTCTTAAGGTTTAACTTCAAAAAGTTTTTTCGATATTGAGATTTGTAAAATTTGCTTATAGAAACATAGACAATATTTTTTAAGTAAACAGATTTTTAGAGAAGTTATGCAGTTATATACTGCATTTTAAATACTCTCATTACATGTCAGGTGGTATTATATAATGGCTTTTGAATATATTTCTTAATGATTCACTCTTTAATGTTTTATGCTCTTTTACTATGTTGAATTTCCAAGGAATACTTTGTAATCAAGTATTAGAGATAGGATCCTGTGTTATGAATATTATTCAATATGTGTTAATGATATTTTAGGGTACTAAGATATATGAATATAAAAAGAAACATGAAATATGTCAATGTGTTATTTGATTCCTCAAATACTCAATATAATAAAGATATTTGATTCATAAAAGAAATTTTTAAAAATAAAAACTTTTTTGTTTATCACTACACAGTTTTACTTGTTGATTAAATTCTTTATTAGAAGGGAAATTCAAATCAATAGAAAGTTATAGAAAATACTAATTTGATATCATTCAAGTTTCATATGTTTATTTAAAATGTAAATCTCTCTCTGTTTTGTCTCTTCTTCTTTCTTCTTCTTCTTCTTCTGTTCTCTTGTTTTTTTTTTTTTTTTTTTTTTTTTTTTTTTTGAGACAGGTTTCTCTTCATAGCCCTGGCTGTTCTGGAATTCACTCTGTAGACCATGCTGGCATTGAACTCAGAAATTTGCCTGCCTCTGACTCCCATGTCCTGGATCTGCTTCCTGACAGAATTGGGCAGGAACATTCCTCAACGCCTCCGAGGCAGGGTCTCTGGATCAGGTGAATTTGTGAAGCAACATCAGATATCTCTCAAACTTTGTTTGACCTCAAACATCAAAAGCCAGACCGTTCCTTCTCATGATCAGCATCACTTTGGATTCTGGTACAGCATTGCTCATCCTTCTGGGATCTGTACTGATGATAAAGGTGTTTTTTGTGACATACCTTTCTCAAGAATACCAACTGGCAGCAGAAACATTTAATTTGACCCCATCTCAGGTGTGGGCAAGAGACAGCCGAGGGGGCAAGCAGCCCCTTTTAGAGTGAGTCAGGCACACCTGGCAATTGCCAGGTAACTGTGGGTGGAGCCTACACGGAAAAGCTAACAATGTGATGCCTAGAGGTTGGGAAGGCAGCCAAAGGCTTCTTCCCTACTGCATCCTGAAGAACTGCAGGAACACCTGAACTTATCCCCATGACAGCTGTTTTGAACTTTGACCTCTAGAACTGTAAGATAATAATTGTTACATTGTTTTGAGCCACTAAGTTTGTAGTAATGGATGGCAGAATCAAAGGGACCCTGAGGTGCCTAGTAAAAATGAAACCTTCTCAGAGTTCCTACCAAGAAATGGCTCTTAAAGACTAACTTTAAGGCATGTGAGGGGCTTGGGATGTAGCACAGTGGGTAAAATATTTGACTGCCATGCATGAGGCCCTGGGTTCCATGCCGAGAGCATGCCTAGTGATAAAGTGGATATAAGCACATGTCTGTAATTCTAGCATTTAAGAGTTGGGGAAGAAGGATCAAGAGTTCAAGATGGGGACTGGAGAGATGGCTCAGAGGTTAAGAGCACTGAGTGCTTTTCCAGAGGTCCTGAGTTCAATTCCCAGCAGCCACATGGTGGCTCATAACCGCCTGTATTGGGATCAGATACCTTCTTCTGGTGTGTCTAAAGAGAGTAACAGTGTACTCATATAAAATAAATAAACCTTTAAGAGAAAGAAGAGAGAGAGAGAGAGAGAGAGAAAGAGAGAGAGAGAGAGAGAGAGAGAGAGAAGAGAGAGTTCAAGATGGGCTGGAGAGATGTCTCAGCAGTTAAGAGCACTGACTGCTCTTGCACAGGACAGGAGCTCAGTTCCCAGCACCCACTCAGTGGCTCACAACCATCTGTAACTCCAGTTTCAATGATCTAATGACCGCTTCTGATTCTGTGGACACTAGGCATGCATAGTGTGCATTAAATAAAAGACTTAAATAAAACATGCACTTGGGCCCATAGAATGAAAACAAAACCAAACAAAAAAAGGATTTAAAAGAATTAAAAAGACACTCAACTACATAGTAAGCTTGAACCCAGACTAGCTACATGAAACCCTGTCTCATAAAAAAATAAATAAGTGCATTTCAAGGGGGTGGTTGTGGTACACACATTTAAACTCAGCACTCTGGAGACAGAGGTAGGCTATCTATTCCTGGGGTCCACAGGTATAAGGAGAGAATTACTCCCAAATATTGTTCTCTGACCTCCACATGGCTGCTGTAGTATATGCCCCCAACACTCACACACAATGAATACATCATAAAGTCCATGACATGAAGTGACAGAAGAACTTATAAGAGTAAAAAAAATACTTCTTCTGAGTACTAATGTAAAACTCATAGAATTCTGCCTGCCTCTGCTTCCTGGTCCTGGACTCAAATGGATACATGACCACTCTTGGACTGGTGAAGGAAGGTGTCTTACCACAGCAACAGAAATGGTGGTGTGTTCCCACCACCTAGCAACAAGTCTGAAATGCTTTGTTCTTTGGGATATGTAAAATAAAGCCAAGGGCCTCAGGCTTGCAAGCAGCACCAAGGCTGCCACAGTTAGCTGGTCTGCTTACTCCTGAGGCAGAGTCATTTGTACCCTGGAGGGTCACAGAAAGTCAGCACATGGGGATTAAGGAGCAGCTTGGACCAATTAGATCACATGAGGTCCCAAATCTCTCATTTATCAGGATAAATCCAAATTTGACTCCTATTGCTAAAAGAAAAAAAAAAAAAAGTGAGCTACATGTTTCTTACAAGCCAACCTGGGGGCATTATCATGGTGTCTGTTATCAGCAATGAACAGATCTGACTACTTTCCAAACAAGATTGACAGGGCCTGCGGGGTCTGTCCGAGTCAGGCTAATCCTCCAACCATCTGCCTGCCCTACCTGGGTAATAGAAAAGTGTTGGTAATAAGCAGGTTAACAATCTTCTTGTCTGGCGCTTTAAAGATAATTCCACATGACCGAGAGGGTCTTACCCAACAGCCTCCATGATATGGCTCCGCATCACACTGTCACCAGGTGTCACTTCCACCGAGGCTACCAGCTATCAGTGGTGCAACTAAGTCACTGTGTCCCTGCTCCAATCAAAACACAGGCTGCACTTCAGGAGTTCTTGTTACAATGCAGGACACAGAACTAACACAAAACTCGGCAACCACAAACATGGAAAATGGTGTTGCACACTGCACATGCCAAGTTGAGCCTGGAGCCCTGGGCCAGTTAGTGAGCTCAGCTTCCTGAAGGTCAACCTCAAGTGTCTCCTTCATTTCATCTTAGTATCCAGATGGTTTAAATATAATGCATACATAGAGCTAAAAAAAATTAAATAGCAAAAAAAGACAGAGAAAGCCTTGCCATCTTTATCCCCATTTACTCTGGTCCTCCTTCCCTGGTAGGTGATTTTCCTCAGAATTATTTTATTCTTTCAGAGAAAACAAAACAAAAATCCAAGCAAACAAAACAAAACAACCTACCTAGTGAGGTTGACTGAGCCCAGCGACTTCCTGTTAAACAAATTAAGGTTGTTACAGAGATGAAACATTGTATTTATGGGAATCCTAGAGTAGTCAGATTAGAGAAACAGTGGAATGAGGGCTGGTAGTGAGAAACTGTGACCCTCACTCCATAAGAGTGCTGGATATTCCCCACAGCAGTGAAGCCACTTATTTTACAGCCCTGAAAAGCTGCGTGTCAGCCTAGAGAGAAGAGGCTGGCACACCCGATTTGGTGCAAAACCGTGGCTTTTGTATTCCTAGTAACATTTCCCTGCTCCCTGAATCCCTCCCTGGCTGAGTTCTTCAGTGAGATACAGTCTTTCCAGTGAGCTAATACAGGTCCCTACTCACGTTCCCCGTGTCCCTGGGGACTCAAGGACCTTACCCTTTTCTAACATGTGGGCCCAGCCCAGCAGGTACTAGCAGTGATCTAGGGAAGACAGGAGCCGAGTGCCTCCTGCTTAGCTGTGATCCATTGATGAACTCAATATGCTTTTCAGACTGAGGATGGACATCAGGATTTATTTCTTACAGTGGGGGCCTGGGAAGAAGGTTGGGAGGCCACACTTCATGGAAAATACTTTACATTTAGGAAGATAGTCGATGATGTTTATCCAACAGTGTGAATGTAGTGTGTGTCTGTGTATATATCTGTGTGTGTGTCTGTGTGTCTGTCTGTGTGTATGTCTGTGTGTGTGTCTGTGTCTGTCTGTGTGTGGTGTGTGTGTCTGTGAGTGTCTGTGTGTATGAAACTTAGAGCTGTCTGCACACTAAATAAGCACTCCACTACTGAGCCCTAACCCTCTCCGAAGGTGAATGTAAACAATGTTTGAGACCTGGCCACTTGAAAATTCAGTTGTGGCTTGGGCTCAGTTGGAGGAGTGCTTGCCTAGCATGCACAGAGCCCTGGGTTCAATCTCCAGCGTGGCTCAAACTGAACACAGTGGTATAAGCCTGCAATCCAAGCACCCAGAAGATTGAGGTAGAGGGATAAATTCAGGGTCAACCTCAGCTACATACAGAGTTCAGTGCTTAGCCTAGATAAGACTGTTCTCAACAAGGAGGAAAAATTAAAGTGGTATGGTCATGTAGCCCTAACCCTGATTTTTATTTCACTCTCCTTTTTTTTTTTTTTTTTTTTGGTATTTTCGAGACAGGTTTCTCTGTGTAGTCCTGGCTGTCCTGGAACTCACTCTGTAGACCAGGCTGGCTCGAACTCAGAAATCGCCTGCCTCTGCCTCCAAGTGCTGGGATTAAAGGCGTGCGCCACCACCGCCGCTCTCCTTTTAATATAAAACATGAAATATAACTCGGGGTGTTGGTGCAAGTCTTTAGCTCGAGCACTTGCGAGGGAGAGGCAGGCCAATCCTAGATTCATGGCCAGCCTGGTCTTCAGAGTGAGTTCCAGGAAGCCAGGGCTACACAGAGAAACTCTATCTATCTATCTATCTATCTATCTATCTATCTATCTATCTACTACTAGTACGATCTTTCTTACTGACAGTGTGTTTTAGGGAGGCTTTTACAAAACAAAACAAAATATACCTTAACAAAAAGCAATTTAGGGGAGAAATGGTTCATCTTAACTGACAATTCCATAACTCACAGTTCATTATTGCAGGGAAGTCAAGGCCGGAACTTGAAGCAGCTCGTCACCCGGAGTCCCAAGCAGAGAGAACAAGCATACATGCTTACTGCTCAGCTTGCTCTGTGTACCCATGCAGTTCAGGACCCAAACCCAGGCATGGGGGTCTTGGTCTTCTCATGTCAGTTAACATATCAGTTAACATAATGAAGACCAACCTTCCACAGACGTGACCATAGGACCACAGGCCAAGCTGATCGGGACAATCCCTCACTGAGACTCTTCCCAGATGATTCTAGATGGTGTCAAGCTGACAACTAGTACCAACCACCAGAGACTAGAGGATGGCTGGGCAATAAAGAACACACACTGCTCTTTCAGAAACCAGTTCCCAGCACCCGCATCAGCCTGCCCCATCTGCCTGCAACTCCAGCTCCAGGGGTTCAAAGCTCTTTTTTGGCTTCTGCAGGCATGTACACACATGTGGAATACATTCACACAAACATATAAAAATAAATAAATCCTTTATAAAAAATAAAGAATGACAACCATCACACGTGTGTTCTAAACACTTTGCAAAATCCTAGCACACATTAGGATATCCAGATTTGTGTGCAAAAGAAAAGAAAAACACTCACATAAAAATACTAAAGGCAAATCCAGAGAAAGTGCTTGTGTGAACTGAGAAAATGATTTCAGGCTTCAGAGAAGAACCTTCCCTATCTGGTTTATCCCGCCTTCCATGGTCCCCTGTGGCTAGGTTTCATTATGTAGCCATGGGTAGCCTGGAACTCTCTATGTAGACCAGGCTGGCCCTCAAACTCACAGAGATTGAGCTGCCTCCTGAGTGCTGGGATCAAAGGTGTCCACCCTCATACCTGGCTCTAATTCAAACATTTATACATTGGTAAACTTGGAAAAGTATTTTCACACCATCCATTTTTTAAAATAAGATTACAAGTGGGAAGTTCAACTATTTCACACAGTCCTTGGTTTAAAGTTTGCAAAATCTAGTTCTTGCTTCTTTCTCTTCTTCATCATCTTCTTTAAAAAAAAAAAAAGCTTAAAAAAAAGGCTTTTAACTTATTGACCTCACTATTTTTGCTACATCCATTGCTAGGATCAAATCCTTATACTTTTCAAAAGCATTCCTTTAACCTGAAGTCAAAACCAATGTGAAATATGAAGAAGTTATAAAAAGACTGAAATCTAGAACAGCCATAACCCTGATGTACTTTGTCGAAATGTTTACAACTTTGAAGTGCTCTGGCTGCAGAAAGAAGGCAGGGTTTTATGTTCCAGCCAGAGGAACCCAGCACAAGAAAGAATGAAGCAGTATCATTTCTCAGTTTCATAGCCGGCTTCTCAATCTGAAAACATGAAGTAGAAAAGAAAAGTGGGAGAGAGCAGGCAAGCAGAGCCAACAAAACAAACTGTTGCCATAATCTGCTTAGAAAAAAATTCCTTGAGATCTTGTTTTTCCCCTCAAGTGGGGGAAAATCATTTTCCAGTTTACTTTCTAGAAGAAAAATTTATACAACCAACCACCAAGTAAACCCAGACCATCCCTGCACTGGGGGCTGTGGGGGTCATGCTAAGTAACTCACTGCTGGCATAGTTTACTGACTGGCACTGTCTGATCATGTCTAACTTCTGTAAGATTCCTAAGGGAATGGGACTGGAGAGACGGCTCAGTAGTTAAGAGCACTGAATGCTCTTCCAGAAGACCCAGGTTCAGTTCCTAGTACCCACATGTCAGTTCATATCTGTCTAGTTCCATGGGATCTGACACCCTCATACAGACATACACACAGGAAAAACATCAATGCATGCAAAATAAATAAATACAATTAAAAAAAAATCCCAATTGTGTCCCATCTGAATGACCAGAGTAGAGTTCCAGTCGAGAGGATGCAGGGAATCGGCTCCTGGAAGACTGATATCCAAGTACAGACACTTGTCTGGGGTGGAAGAGCGAGTGGATGACCATAACCAGAGTTTTTCAGAAGGTCACTGTGATGACATCTCCTTGACACTGGCTTTGAGCTGGAACTGTGTGCTATTTCCAACCTGGAGGAGTCTTTTGTGCTTCAGTTTGTAAAGCATGTCTCATCAAAACCCACAACATCCAGGAGGAAGAGAGGCCGGTGGGAAGGAGTTGCCACACAGAACTGCAGTAAAGCAAACCTATGCCAGCCACTTCCACTGCACCAGGACAGAGCCCAGCCTCGCCGACCCAAGATCACAGTAGCAAAAGTAAAACTGATGCAGTGGAGTCCCGGAGAACTGGGGACCTGCTATAGCGCCCCGAGCCTCTGTGTTTACCCCACAAGGGCTGCAAGCTTTGCTGATCTGTGTCAGATGGAGAGGGACATCTGCAGCCTCTGCTCTGAAACAGCGTGTTTCTCTTTGGAAAACCCTCTCTGCCGCCTCTGGAACCATTCCCATGACCTGCCCTGCTACCGTGACAGACCCAGGCATGGGCTTGTGATCCAATGGTGGAGTTTACATTGCGGGGTGGAGCAGAGCGCTTGGTGAGCATGGGGTCTCTTCTCCCACATCAAGAACATTAAAGACACCTGTAAATCTTACAGCATTTCCATCTAGACTGCTCTGGGGGGAAAGTTTGTTCAAAAATAAAGTCAACAGGAGAGAAAAAGCAAAGACAAGAGATAAATAGAGTTAGAGGGAAAGGAAAAAGAGAAAGCCAGGTGAGTGTCTCTCTCTGCTTCTGACTGTGGATGCCATGTGATAGCCTCCTGTCCTGTCACCACAAAGGACTGTACCATAAAACTGTGAGCCACATCACAGTGTCACCCCCCCACCCCAGCCACACTGCCTCAACTCCGTGAGCCACATCGCCCGCCCATCTAAGTTGCTTTTGCCATGTATTTTGTCTATGGTAATGAGAAAGTAACTAATACCTTGGTCCTGCTTCCAAGTGGGCTGTCACCAGGGGGGAGGGAAGAGCAGCCAGCGCTAAAAGCGACAACTGCACAATGTTCCACTATGCAGAAAATGAGCGAGAGAGACACTACCGTATCTGAGTTACAACGCATCACAGGATCCAGCCTGTGGTATGTGACCACCATCGATCAGGTGCTGTGCCCTCCGCTTGACCATCACTTAGCTTTCCACCGGGCTAGGAGGCATCTTTTGACCTCCTGCTCTGCTCAAAAGCCGAAAGACTCCGTGGTCCCTCTCTGTGGGCTCTTTGGTCATGAGCTGGGCAGGAACGTAGTAACCGGCAGCCCAGAACAAGTAAAAAGCACCAAAATCTGGCACTCAGATCCCTTGTAGCAACTAAGCAGTTAAGAAGCCATCTTCAGCGCTGGGTGGAAGCAGAAAGAGTCAAGGCAGACACAGCAAAGCTCTGTCACGCGTGCTAACATTCCGAGAGCCAACAGCAGAGCACACCTGGCAGTGGAGCTCCCGCTCATCATGAGGATCACTGTCCTGCCCAGTGTGAACATGGGACACAGTGTGAGCTGAGGCTACCGCTTGAGCACCTCCTCAATCCAGAGCCACTTGGCTGGTGACACAGAAAACTGGCTCAGTAGAGATTGGTACATTGTGACCTTTGACCTCTGCACGTCCCACCTTCCACACACACTTCTTCTACTTAGCTGGAGGTCCCAGCCGAACACTACTTGGTCAGCCTTGTCTGGCCACCATCACTGTCTCCTTTGACTAAAAGGGACTAAAACGTGTTCCCCTTCCTCAATCAGCATCTCAGATGGAACCCTCAAAATAAACTATAGGTCAGTTCCTCTGAGATGCTGGGGGCAAGATGAGGGACACAGGAAGCTCCCTTCTGCTAGCACATCTCTCCAACAGCTTCTCTTTTCTACAATACTTACTTCATAGTTTTTAGTAAAGAAAACAAAACAAACAACAACAACAACAAAAACCAGTAAGCCACTCTTTATAATGTCTAGATAATACAAACCTAGAAAATCTGGTAAATATTGGATAACCATTGCAATATTTTGAGGGTCAGAGATAATCATTGGTGTGTTTATAAAAAGATAAAGAGATAAAGATTGTGTCTGTGGGTGTGTGTGGTGAGGTGTGGGGAAAGGGGATGTCTCAGCGGGCCCAAGATGAGGCATCCCTTCCCCCTGTACGAAATAGAGTTTATTCAGGGCATGGGGAGGGGAGTTAAGAGGGTAGTAGAGGCAGAGAGGGCAGAGAGAGGGAGAGAGTAGAGAAGTAGAGGCCGGCCATAAGCACGTGGAAAGATGGGAAATGAAAGGAGAAGGGGTGAGAGAACAGAGGGATCAAGAAAGCAAGAGTGAAAGAGAGCAAGAGAGAGAGGAGGGGCAAGCAGCCCCTTTTATAGTGGGCCAGGCCTACCTGGTTGTTCCCAGGTAACTGTGGGGGTGGAGTTTAGACAGAATGCTAATAATCATGACTTATAAAAGTCTCCAATTCTCTTTCAGCCTTATATCATTTGCTAACAGAATTTCACATGTATTTATTCATAGATAACTATAGCAACCAAAGGTCAAATATTTGAATGTAAATGCAAGTCAGAAGGATTAAAGGATTGCAAATGTCTCAGGGCTTTGAAAACAGGCTGCATCTTCCAGGGTAAGGGAGCCACTCTTTGGCACAGCATGAGAGTCTTCTCTTCCCTTAGGGGAGCCTTTACCCAGTGCCATCTTTGAGTCGGGTGCTGGAGGTGCCAAGCCTCCCTGGACTTGCCTGGGAGGCATGGAGCATATATCTGGTGATTGCTGGAGCTTGGAGCCTGCAGGCGTACCCTGAGGCACTTGGGCACACTGCAGCAAGCCAGCCCAGGATGAATCACTCTAAAGCATCATATTAGCCACAACCTTGAGTTCAGATGAGGGAAGAGGTGGATCTCAGTAGGGCAAGCACACTGCACCCACAGAGGGGAACTGGGCTACCCTCGTGCCCATCACCCAGACTGGCTGCTGTTATAAAGTAGCACATGGTACCACTCTGACAAATATGGAGAGGGCTAGGATTCTCACCTACTGAGGTAGAAGTAAACCTTGTCACGACTCCTTTAATGAAGCTGTGAGGAGCTTGTGGGGTGCGGAAGCCAGCCCCAGATCCAGCAGGAGGCTCTGGCAGGGCACATCATGGCCAGGCAGAGGTTGTTCAACATTGTTTCTCAGAAGTTATTAGTAAGGGCTACACTGCAGGGTAAGAGATGATCTTCTATTAGCTGGGCTCCAGCAAAGCTTTGATTGGGTCTTTGTCATCTGACTTGATCCTGGGGAGATGAGACATGGAACAATCATTTCTCAGACAAATTTCTCAACACACTAATTTCTTTCTCCCATCAGGTCCCCAGAGGTGGCCTCTATCACTTTTCTTGTTTATTTAATCCCAGAGGTGTCATTTACTGACAGCAATGCCTTATCTGCATAATAAAAACTTCATTTCCATGGTTGCTTTTAAAATATACCCACAAAGGACTGGAGAGATGGCTCAGAGATTAAGAGCACTGGCTGCTCTTCCAGAGAACCCAGGTTCAACTCCCAGAACCCTCGTGGCAGCTCACAACTGTCTGTAACTCCAGTTCCAGGGGATCCAACACCCTCACAGAGACACGTATGCAGGCAAAACACCAATGCACGTAAAATAAAAATAAATAATTATTTTTTCGCTTAAAAGAAAAAATGTACACCAAGTATGAAAATGAATATTGTTAATATTGTCAGTTTAGAAACTATCCAGATAAAAAGTGTCAAGAATCATGGCTAAAAGAAAGCACTCAGGGTCTGGACCAACACGGAAGAGTGCATCAAGAACAGTGTCCGCAGGAGACAAGCAGGAGTCTTACTTTTTTTATATCTTACTGTACAATATGAATTATGTGCCATGTGCAGCAACTATCTCCTCCAAGGGGAAAATGAATTTAAACAACTGAAAATTAAATATTCAGAATTTAAGCTATTAAAATGCTTTTTCTTAAACTTCTGCAATAAAGAGAAATGAGCTGGACTTTTGAAGAGCCAGTTGTGTGCTTGTCAGTTAGCCTCTTGTAGCTTTCTGTCTGGGTGGCTCCGGTGGTAGCAGGTTCAAACCAAGTGTAGAGAGGAGCTGGCCAACCTCGCCACTGCTGGCTTGTCTTTAACAATCATCGATGAACACAGAGCATGTGTACAGGACAGACGTGCTGCTGGCCGCACATTAAAATTTTGTAGAATCAAAACGGCCTGTTCTAGAATCTGAGAGCTAAAGACTATAGTGATGATGCTCCTTTCAGGCAGTTGAATCATTTAAAATCAACATACTTATCATTTAAATCCTAATTTCACTCAAGGAATGCAAAGGTTTGCAGTAGGGCACCATGTTGTCCTGCTATGGCAGACATTTTGAGTCATATGGCATGATTGCTGGAGGAGGCATGGTGTCTCCTGCTTCTCTGCACACAGACAGACAGACAAGCCCAGCACAGTAGGATAAGGAGTTTATCATCAGATCCTGTAGCCTCCCCCCCCACCTCCCCGCATCAGAGTGTGCTGATATTGCTGATCTCAATGTCATCCGTCATCCAAACCAGGTACATTCCTGCTTGTATGAATACCACCTCTGCCAGACAACTATATAACCCCTGTCTGACCCAAGTCACAGGCCCACTGGCCTTACTGTCACCTTAGCCAGCGTCTGTAAGACCCAGTCAGTGAAAGCCATGTTCTATGGTCTCTTATAAGGTCATAAACATCATGATCAATTCATACAACCAACACTAGTTTTTGCTAAAAGAAGCCAAAGGAAACAATAAGACTGTTTTTTGAAGTCATGCTTCTCTATAATAACAAAGTAATTCATCATTGAGAAAGATCAAATAATTCACTAACAAGAAGGAGAACTAAGAATCAGATATGAGGCTCTGAACTCGGAGCTCAGTGAGCAGGCAGAAGGATGCCAGCAGACTCACATGAACTAAGGAAACAATGATTTTTTTTGTTTTGTTTTTTAATGTTTAGATGTAAAAATATACAGTTAAGGTTGTAAACAAAAAGAAAGAAGGGGAGAAGGGCTCTATCAAAGTAAAACTGGAAAACTGGGCTGTGGGAAGCACGGTCTGACTCCCAGCAGACAGGAGGCAACTCACAACCATCCGTAACTTAGCTCCAGAGGAGCCTATGTCCTCTCTGACCTCCGTGAGCACCAGGCACACCTACACATAAAGTAAAAGGAAACAATAAAGCACTGCCTTGGTGAGGGTGAAGGATGGCTCAGTGGACAAAGACTTGCTGGCAAGCCTAGCAACCTGAGTTTGATCCCAGGACTCTCGTGGTTCTGAAAGCATGTCCCAAAACTGTCCTCTGACTTCCACACTTGGGTTTGATGTGCACACACCCAACATACACTATGTGCACATATAAAGTAAAAAATAAAATGTAATTTAAATCTTTTTAAAGTTTTATTATTTATGTACTATATGTTATATGGATGTTTTGTTGCAGTGTTCACTTGTTCACCAGAAGAAGACCCAGATCCCTTGGGATTACAGGTATAGTTGGTTATGAGCCACCGTATGGGTGCTGGGAATTGAACTCAGGACCTATGAAATAGAATCCTGTGCTCTTAACTGTTGAACCTTTGGCAAGCCACTGTAATTTAAAAATTTTTACAAAAGAAGACCTGTTTTGCTTTTTGTGCTGGGGATAAAAACCCAGAGTGTAATGCATGCACGCGGGGCAGATGCTCAACCACTAAGTTGCACCCCAGCAGGAAAAACTCTTGGTTTTCAGTAAACAGAAAAAATGAGCTCTGTGGACACAATGAATTCTTTGCTCTGTGCATGTACATGGTAGAACAGTTTGTACTTAATTAACATGTAAATTTACATATTAAGAGAATGTTTGTCAGTCGGGCAGTGGTGGTGCACGCCTTTAATCCCAGCACTTGGGAGGCAGAGGCAGGCAGATTTCTGAGTTCGAGGCCAGCCTGATCTACAGACTGAGTTCCAGGACTGCCCGGGCTACACAGAGAAACCCTGTCTCGAATAAAAACCAAAAAAAAAAAGAATGTTTGTCAAATGTATACTTTTTTTTCCTGTAATACAAACAGGTGGTAACCATAATCTGAACTTCCCTTTTAAAAATATATTTATTTTTGTTTAATGTGTCTCAGAGTTTTGCCTATACGTGTGTATGTGTACTGTGTGCTATGTGTGTATGTGTAATGGGGCATCGGATCCCCTGGAACTAGAGTTCAGACAGGTTGTGAGCACAAAGCAGGGCCTTACGAGACCTTGTAAAGCTGATCTTCCTCTCGATCTATAACACCTGAAGGTTGTGATTATTGGTTTTGTCATTTGAGACACGGTCTGTCAGGATATCTGTACACTGTAAGGCATTGACAGCATGCCACAGATGGGCAACCTTCACCTACACAACTGCCCGGGGTGGCATCCACTGCCACCTTCCAGGAATGACAGTCTGTGCTCACCTCCCATGAAACTGTGCCATGGCACACTCTGGGGTCTCACCTTCAGTTAGAGCACATGTGTTGCAGGTGACCTAAAAGGCCAAGAGTTGAACCATGGTATTAAATCCATTCTACTTACTGGTATTCTTTAAATTATTAGCTTGAAGCTAGAACTTAAAAATAGCATAACTTGGCAAATTTTGAAGTGACATGAAAAGATTTGGAGGTTGTTTTGTATGTTTGTTTTGTTTTTCTGTTTGTTTTTGTTTTTGATTTAGGAGGCATTACCCGAATGCATGCAGTTGCCCGTGTGCATGTTGCCATGGCAACCAACAAAGACAAATCAGAGAACCTTGCCCTGAAAAGTTATTCCTAACTTCATGGGTGCTGCTGATGGGAGAGGGGATATCTAACAAGTAATTTCACTGGAAAAGATCTTTAAAATGAGGGTTTATAAAAACATTGGCAAACCTATAGCCAAGGTTCATTATTTAAAAACTGCTGTAGCAGGGTGTGGTGCACACCTTTAGTCCCAGCACTTAAGAAGCAGGGGCAGGCAGGTCCCTGTGAGACTGGGGTCAGCATGGTCTACATAGTGAGTTCTAGCACAGTCAGGGTTGCAAGCAAGAACAATGGACAAAACAAAAAGGCAGTTGAGCTTGTACAGCAGACGAAGGGTGCCCACTGCTCAGCCTGATCTGTAGCAGTGAATATTGGTTATACTGTACATACTCACACACACACACACACATACACACACACACACAAGTTTTTAAAGTGCCTTGGCTACCTCAAAGGCTGAGTACTCCTAACCCTTCCCCTGCTACCCCAGGCCCAGTCAAGGAAGTGGCCAGTGGCCACCTCCTTACATGGATGGATGGCTTTTTCTCCTGCCCATCCTGCATCTCATCCCTTCTTCCCTGAATCATGGCAATCCCTCCTCGTTCCTTTCTGAGTCCTTGCCCTTACCCTGCAACTCTAAGGGTCCCAACCGGCGCCCAGCCATTGGCCATTGGCATCTTTATTGATTGATCAAAAACCAATTAGGGACAAGGACCTTTAGCATTTGGACATGCAGATTCCTGATTGAATCAAAGCATTAAAACCCATCTCCAACACTGACCACCTGAGTTAAATCTGTGGAACAATTGTCCTCTTACCTGGACACACATGCAACCCTCCCGTGAATCAGTACAAGTGTAGAGTCCCTCTGAGTCATTTTTGTGTGCATATGGATAGCATGCCTATGTGTGCCAGAGGCCAGACAGGCATTCTCTGTTCTCCACCTTATTTTTTTTTTTTATATTTTTTATGGGTATGATGTTTCCACAGCATATATGTGTGAACATTACAGGCATGACTGGTATCTGCAGAGTTCAGAAGAGGGTACTAGATCTTGTGGAACTAGATGGTTGTGAGCCACCATGTGGGTGCTGAGAACTAAGCCCAGGTCCTCTGCAAGGCAGTAAAAGCTCTTAACTGCTGAGCCATCTTCCTATCACCTTTATTTTTTGAGACAAGGTCACTTCCTGAATCCAGAGGTCCCAAGTGGCTAGCCTGGCTGGACTGCAAAGTCCGTGCGATTCTCTTGTTTTTGTTCTGTTCCCCCAGCACTAGGGTGACAGGCAAGCATGGCCAGTCAGCTTAAGTGCATACTAGGGATCAAACTCAGGCCCTTGTGCACTGCAAGCATCTTACCACTGAGCCATCTGTCTCCCCAGTCTCATGTTGGTTATTTCAAGTTCCTGATTAGTTTTGGTTGAGTCAGAAGCAGGACAACAACAGGAAAAACAACAATGACACTCTTCCCCAAGCATCGCAAAAACAAAACAAAACAAAATAATAACAACACAAAACAACAACAACAACAAAAAACCCAACAACAATCTGGCCTTGGAATCCAATACAGTGCAGAAGCCCTTGCTTGCCTCTCCAGAGGTCCACCCAATACATGATCACTGCCCTGTTGTCTTGGTCACTACCAGGCTGCTCTGCTCAGTGTGACAGCTTGGCCAGAGGCCCCTCCTTCTGTCCAAATCTGAGCTTCTTCAGGTGCTGGTCATTGTATGCCACTGTGGAGTGATCCAAGACATGGTGTGTGTGTGTTGTGTGTGTGTGTGTGTGTGTGTGTGTGTGTGTTTTTTGCTGTGACATTTACCTCAAGGAATAGTTTTAATTTGAGTGTTGAAAGGATGCTGGCAAAAAAAATAAAAACAACACACAGAGAGGGCTGGTGAGACAGTCCCAACAGGTAGAGATGCTTGCTGTGAAGCAGAGTGTTCTGAATGACCTGATGTCTGACAACCATCCCCAATTCCAGTTCAATCCTCGAATCCATGGTTGGAAGGGAACCAGTTCCCAAAGGTTGTCCTCTGATCTCCTCACCAGTGCTGTGGCACACTGGCCCACAGAATAAATACAAGCACAAAAGAGGAGGAAGTGGGTACATTATTCCTCTAGATGTAGCAATATAAACAGGAAGTGTATTGTGATGGACTGAATAGAGGCTTTCTCAATTGTCTACCCTGAATCTTTAAGTCCCAGTACATCCCACTGTGAGGATATTTTGAGACAGGGCCGGTAAGGAGATAACTAAGGTCAAATCATTTCACACAGGTCCTCACCCAGTTGGGATAGAGTCTTTCTAACAAGGAATTTGGACTGGCATGATCGGGGATGCACATTAAGTGAAAAAGGCAATGTGCTCACCAGGGGTTGGAGGGTAGCCCAGCTGGAAGAGGACTTGCCTAACATGCTGGAGGCCCTAGGTTTGATTCCTCCGCACTGGAAATAACAGAAGTGTTGATCACCACCAAGAGGGGCCTAGAGAACCAAGCCGTCTACCAACATGAATGCACTTGATCTTGCCTAATCTTGAGAAAACCCAACCTATTGTTGTGGACTGTTAGCTCCCAGTGTCAAGAAAGAAACCTGTTGTTTAAGGCCACTTTCTGTTGCTTAACACCCAGTTTGTGGTTCTACTATGGCAGCTGTATCCAATAATACACCTGAACAAAACAGATCTGTATTAAAACCATTGTTAGCTTGTTTTCAGATCAGAGAACAAGACTTTTGGGGAGAGTCATTGGAAAATAAGCCTGGGCGTCATGCACACTAAGCTCTCGGCTGAGTCCTACCCCAGCCTTCATTATGAACCTTTAATTTAGGGCAGAGTCTAAGTTGCTCAGGCTGCCTTGAATTTTGAAAGTCAGGAGGTCTTTCCATCCTCTTGTCTCAGCCTCCCAAGTAGCTGGGATCAGGTCTTCAGCACTGGGTGCTCTGGGCAACATAAGATTCCTGGCATGTAGAACTCTGAAGCAGATGTGTGTGAAATGCTTTTAGATTCTCTTCTGGTCACAACCCTAATGCATTATATAAACAGTGTAGCAGAAAAAATAATCCTCAGGATTGAAGCGGAACAGTGGTCTAGGTCCATAAATACTTCTGTGTTTCTTACAATGTTAACACCCAGTCTGTGTTTTGTTACACTACGGTGAAGGCTTTCTCTAATTTCCTAAATCAAAGAACTCATGAGCACACATATTGTGGTGTAGCTGGGGTGTCACAGAGGTCAGCGAGGTCAGCTGTAGCACAGGGTACACATGCTTGAGGTCTGTTCTGTGGCAGACGTGATGTGAGGATCAGGTGATGGGCCAGCCGGCTGCAGATGTCCTAGGAGGTGCCACGCAGGCCCTGAGGTAGGGGTTGCTAAGAACAGAGCCAAGTTTAGGTTCCAGGCACATACCTCGTTGACTAACTGAAGAGGTGTCCCAGTGCCCTGAAGTTCCAGCTCCATCCCTCTGCAGATGGAGAAGATGGATGAGGCAGGTCTGAGGGATGAAGTCCACCTGTGTACAAGCTGAGCTTGAGGGCTGTGAGGACCATTAGGCTGTCCAACAAGCTGCTGGCTGCAGTTGGAGATCAATGAAATGGTTAAAGGGTGAAACTGGGTCAAGTGCACTGGTGAGTAGAACAGACATGGAAAGGAAGAACATCAACACTCATTAGGCAAATATGGTTTCCGAGACACCACAGTCATCAGGACATAAGCAGGGCTGGGCCATGTCTGCAGCATCTCTTTGGGATTCTGGGCAGTGTATGTAAGACTTAACAAAGCACAGGCTGAGAAGGACTCCCAGATGGGGTTCAGGGGGCCCTGGGACCTTGGCAGCACTCCCCGCAGAATGCTAAGGATGTAACAAGATAAGATATCAGAGAGAAGGAGGGAAAAAAGAGAAAGAGTGGCTCAGAGTGCTTTTGTGTTCATTTTCAAGCCAAGCAGAAAGTAGGTGTAATGGCTATTCCTGGTTGTCAGCTTGACTACATCTGGAATGAACTACAATCCAGAATTGGAGGGCTCCCCTGTGATCCAGATCTTGAGGCTGGTAGACAAAAGTTTCTGACCTGGATCTTGGCATGGAGATCTTGAGGCATCATGACTATGAAAAGTTTAGGCCCAAGCAAGTAGTATAATCCCTTAATTCCAGGAGACTGAGGCAAGGAAATCTCTGAGTTCAAGGTCAGCCTGGACAAAACAAGTCCCAGATCCAGGTGTGGTGGTACACATCTTTAACTGGGTCAAACCTTCTGCTGGAGACCTACTTAAGGGCATTGGAAGAAGGAAGGTTTGCTCTTCCTTGTCTACTTGCATTTACTTGCCAGCACATCAATGGAATCCACTTCTACAGAAGACCAGTGAAACATGTTTCTGCTGTGACATTTACCTCAAGGAATAGTTTTAATTTGAGTGTTGAAAGGATGCTGGCAAAAAAAATAAAAACAACACACAGAGAGGGCTGGTGAGACAGTCCCAACAGGTAGAGATGCTTGCTGTGAAGCAGAGTGTTCTGAATGACCTGATGTCTGACAACCATCCCCAATTCCAGTTCAATCCTCGAATCCATGGTTGGAAGGGAACCAGTTCCCAAAGGTTGTCCTCTGATCTCCTCACCAGTGCTGTGGCACACTGGCCCACAGAATAAATACAAGCACAAAAGAGGAGGAAGTGGGTACATTATTCCTCTAGATGTAGCAATATAAACAGGAAGTGTATTGTGATGGACTGAATAGAGGCTTTCTCAATTGTCTACCCTGAATCTTTAAGTCCCAGTACATCCCACTGTGAGGATATTTTGAGACAGGGCCGGTAAGGAGATAACTAAGGTCAAATCATTTCACACAGGTCCTCACCCAGTTGGGATAGAGTCTTTCTAACAAGGAATTTGGACTGGCATGATCGGGGATGCACATTAAGTGAAAAAGGCAATGTGCTCACCAGGGTTGGAGGGTAGCCCAGCTGGAAGAGGACTTGCCTAACATGCTGGAGGCCCTAGGTTTGATTCCTCCGCACTGGAAATAACAGAAGTGTTGATCACCACCAAGAGGGGCCTAGAGAACCAAGCCGTCTACCAACATGAATGCACTTGATCTTGCCTAATCTTGAGAAAACCCAACCTATTGGTTGTGGACTGTTAGCTCCCAGTGTCAAGAAAGAAACCTGTTGTTTAAGGCCACTTTCTGTTGCTTAACACCCAGTTTGTGGTTCTACTATGGCAGCTGTATCCAATAATACACCTGAACAAAACAGATCTGTATTAAAACCATTGTTAGCTTGTTTTCAGATCCGAGAACAAGACTTTTGGGGAGAGTCATTGGAAAATAAGCCTGGGCGTCATGCACACTAAGCTCTCGGCTGAGTCCTACCCCAGCCTTCATTATGAACCTTTAATTTAGGGCAGAGTCTAAGTTGCTCAGGCTGCCTTGAATTTGAAAGTCCAGGAGGTCTTTCCATCCTCTTGTCTCAGCCTCCCAAGTAGCTGGGATCAGGTCTTCAGCACTGGTGCTCTGGGCAACATAAGATTCCTGGCATGTAGAACTCTGAAGCAGATGTGTGTGAAATGCTTTTAGATTTCTTCTGGTCACAACCCCTAATGCATTATAATAAACAGTGTAGCAGAAAAAAATAATCCTCAGGATTGAAGCGGAACAGTGGTCTAGGTCCATAAATACTTCTGTGTTTCTTACAATGTTAACACCCAGTCTGTGTTTTGTTACACTACGGTGAAGGCTTTCTCTAATTTCCTAAATCAAAGAACTCATGAGCACACATATTGTGGTGTGGCTGGGGTGTCACAGAGGTCAGCGAGGTCAGCTGTAGCACAGGGTACACATGCTTGAGGTCTGTTCTGTGGCAGACGTGATGTGAGGATCAGGTGATGGGCCAGCCGAGCTGCAGATGTCCTAGGAGGTGCCACGCAGGCCCTGAGGTAGGGGTTGCTAAGAACAGAGCCAAGTTTAGGTTCCCGGCACATACCTCGTTGAGTAACTGAAGAGGTGTCCCAGTGCCCTGAAGTTCCAGCTCCATCCCTCTGCAGATGGAGAAGATGGATGAGGCAGGTCTGAGGGATGAAGTCCACCTGTGTACAAGCTGAGCTTGAGGGCTGTGAGGACCATTCAGGCTGTCCAACAAGCTGCTGGCTGCAGTTGGAGATCAATGAAATGGTTAAAGGGTGAAACTGGGTCAAGTGCACTGGTGAGTAGAACAGACATGGAAAGGAAGAACATCAACGCTCATTAGGCAAATATGGTTTCCGAGACACCACAGTCATCAGGACATAAGCAGGGCTGGGCCATGTCTGCAGCATCTCTTTGGGATTCTGGGCAGTGTATGTAAGACTTAACAAAGCACAGGCTGAGAATGACTCCCAGATGGGGTTCAGGGGGCCCTGGTGACCTTGGCAGCACTCCCAGCAGAATGCTAAGGATGCAACAAGATAAGATAGCAGAGAGAAGGAGGGAAAAAGAGAAAGAGTGGCTCAGAGTGCTTTTGTGTTCATTTTCAAGCCAAGCAGAAAAGTAGGTGTAATGGCTATTCCTGGTTGTCAGCTTGACTACATCTGGAATGAACTACAATCCAGAATTGGAGGGCTCCCTGTGATCCAGATCTTGAGGCTGGTAGACAAAAGTTTCTGACCTGGATCTTGGCATGGAGATCTTGAGGCATCATGACTATGAAAAGTTTAGGCCCAAGCAAGCTAGTATAATCCCTTAATTCCAGGAGATGAGGCAAGGAAATCTCTGAGTTCAAGGTCAGCCTGGACAAAACAAGTCCCAGATCCAGGTGTGGTGTACACATCTTAAACTGGTCAACTTCTTGGAGACCTACTTAAGGGCATTGGAAGAAGGAAGGTTTGCTCTTCCTTGTCTACTTGCATTTACTTGCCAGCACATCAATGGAATCCACTTCTACAGAAGACCAGTAAAACAACTA
>JAJTUV010006632.1:0-26771 GCA_021653895.1 Mastomys natalensis
AACCAATCCCCGACAAAAAAAAATTTTTTTATTTACCTAAATTATTTTTTTAAAAAATTTTTTTTGAATTTATTGCAGAAAATAACATAGATCATTTTTTTTCCTTTCTCTCTCTGCCAACAAGCTGTAAACTTTTGGGAAAAATTTAAAAAAAATTTTAAAAAAAAAAAAAAATTTTGAAAGCAAAAAAAGAAATGTGAGCTGTTTGATTTTCCCCGTACAAAAAAATTTTTAGCACAAACATCCCTTTTTAAAAAAGGACACCCCTCAATACCTCCATTTTTTGAAACCCTTTTCTGAAAAACCAAAAAAACCTAGATAGCCAAAATCCCCCCAAAAAACCCAAAGTGGGCCCCCCTTTTACATCCGCAAAAGCCCTAAATTTTAAAGTCCAAGAAAAAAAAAAAAAGCCACCCAAACTAACCAGACAGGAAAGGGATTTCTATCCTACCAAATTTTAAAAAACCCCCCCCCCACAAAAGTTACTTTACCAAGTTGGGTTCGGTTCGGGTTCCCCTTTTTCCCCTTACAACCCTAACCAAAACACAGAGGGGGTGTGAAAATTTCAGATGACAAAGGGGTAAATTTTAGATGTTTTTCACTAAGAAAATTGAACGGAAACCCACGTGTTTGTGGGAACCCCAAGTTTCTTCTCTCCTTTAAAAAGGATGCAATTGAAGGGGTTGAAAAAAAAACTGGGGTTTTCTACTTATTTTCAACTAAAATTGTTCTTCCCCGGAAGAACTGAAAAACACAGCCCCCGGGGAAAAGGGATTTCTAAAAGCAACACACAAAATTTTAAAGTAACTATTTGCTAAAAAAAAAATCTAAAAACCCGAACTTAGAAACCCCCTGACAAAAGAAAAAAAATGGCCCAAAACACATTAAAAACAGAACACTTACTAAAAAAGCGTAATTTTTTTTTATTTTAACTTTAATGTTATTTTGGTGAATTTTTTTTTTTTAACCAAATTCAAAGATGTTTTATGGGCATCAAAAGAAAAAAAAATGGGGGGAAAAAAAAAGAAAACAAAATTAGATTTATTTAACCCAAAAAGTATAGTTTCAGAATACGAGATACCATTAGTCAAAAACACTCCAAAAATTGTCTCTTAGAAAGCAAGTGAAAGACCAATCCACGAAAAAGCGCCCATCCAAAAAAAAATCTACTCTCTTAAAATTTTTGCTCTAATGGCCTGTAGATACCAAGTTCCCCACAGGGTGAGAATGTAGAAAAACTGGTACGACTATCAGATGTGTGGAGAATTCTGTGAGAAGCGTGGTGGGACAACATGAGGGTATGTCAACATTTGAGAAACAATAAATGTAAATAAATTAAACAATTAATTAAATAAAATAAGAAGTGCCAAATTGCGAAGTTTATAAGGATGCAAAAATTTATGCATATCTTAATTCAAACGGGGTTGTGGTTGTATTTCCTTATCAACGTAGACACAGAAAACGACATTCATGTCTGCCTGAATACCAAGAAATGGAGAACAAAAATAAATAAACAGAGCAATTTCATAACTGCTAAACAACTGGGAACATAATATCATACCCGCGAACCTGGATGAGCATGGCAAAGAGAAGAGGTTAAACGTTAGGCCCTAAAGTAATATTGCGGAAATGAAACCTATAAAGTTAATAGAGTGGGTGGTGAAAAAGAAAAAAACAACATAATCAGAACATACAAACTCACCAAGATACGTCTACAACAAATTAATAAACAAGAAACCCCTCTTTAATACGCGATCGTATTCCTGAATCCATGGTGTCCTGTAGAATGCCAAATGCTCTATGTGTTAAAAAATTAATAGCATTTCAATTCTATACTCCATATTGGGGAATGAAAAATGGTTATAGGATGATACTTTCAAATATGGATGGCAGTTTCAAGCCCAAGAAACAAAAAATAATCTGTTTATGCCATATAATAATATAAATTGCTTACTTCTAGATATTTGTCTAAATTATGATGAAACCTCTTGCTTATTACAAAAACTTCTCACAGATGATTATAAACAGTTTCAGAGTATTTATAAGTCACCGAAACACCAGAGATCAATGAGTAAGGAGTTACTTTAACCTTTCAAAAATACATTAGTGATAGAATAATTTTCTAATATACTTCATGAAATATTTTTTCTTCATTTTTCTATTGGTTATTTTATGAATTTGATCTATTTTTACAAATGTTATCCTGCATGACACCATTTCCTCTCCACAAGGCCTCAATCCCCACCAGTGTTAGTCTCTGCCTTCACCGCACATGCGTGCCCCCATGAGAGAGCTCCCCCACCCCACCTACCCACACCTGCAAGTAGACTTCCCACCTAGGGAACCATCTATCTATGACACAAAGCAATGAAATAATACTACTGAAGGGATAAAAATTAATGCATCTTTGAAGACAAGCGACAGACATGTAAGTGACAGCATGAGATTGACAATGGATAAGCAACAACTTATTTTTTGCTATAATGATGAAATCGCGCATAATAAATGGTAAAACAATTGGCTCATAACTGAGAAAGAGAATAACCATGATAGAATTGCCTGCGAGGACAGAGGCAATTCTTCACTACATCTTACAGTATGTTTATGTTAGAGTTGATTAGTACTCTTAAGATGAGAATACATGCAATTCAACTAACACTTAATAAATAAAACTTATGATGTGTTTAACAAAAATAAAACTTGTATGGATCAATCTCCTCTCTGAGGGAAGAAATGAAATTGACAATTATATAACTGTATTTCTCAATAAAACACAGTCAGAGTTGCCAAAGTGGTAGTACGAGATTCATTTATGCTATGAGACCTTTTAGAAGAGGAGTTAAGCCCGAACACAACATCTAATAAAATACTAAGAGACCAATCATGTAAAATACATATAAATTAAAATCTTTTAACATGAGCAAAGACCTTACAAGTGAACAATATTTACATATAAATAATAATTTTCAACTTAATGAAGTTGATTTTTAACTGGTTCTAAAACAACAAATATAACTAATGCTTTTAAACTGTTGTCCCCAATCCCATATTGAATCCCCAAGCTTTATACCTCAATAAATCAAAAATAAATTGTATTTCAGATAAGAAACTTTGAAAAGTTGGCTTAAATTAAAATAGTAATGTTATGGTAAAAGTGTTGGAGTAATATAATCTGACACATAACCTTAAAAGGACCACAGGAAACTATGTACACTTGTTGTATAAAATATAGATAGGTACTACCCAATAGCGACCACTTGGGAGACAATTGCTGAAACAAGACAAGAACATGAGCCTCACTTTATGACGGCAACTCCAGAAGAAATTAAATCATTATGTCAAGGAAGTAGATTCACAGGGACTTCACAATTCTTCAAAAGTGTGATATAATAAACTCTTTGTATTAAGTTACTCGCAAGCTGTGAATGTTTATTATGGAGACCTCATCAAAATAAATAAAGCTTCTAATGCTTATATTCAAAATTAATAAACAATAACAGGAATAAAAGCATTTGATTTGCCCCTGTGGAGTAGGCTTACAAATACGTCTAAGAGAAATGCTAAGAATTATCCATCCTCGTATGGCGCCTTAAAAATTAGATCCTCCCCCCTCATCATCTTCTCTCATCCCTTCTGCTTTCTCCTCTCTCTCTTTCTCTCTCTCTCTCCCATACTGAAGTGGATCCAGAGACTCGTGGATGCCAAAAACAAAGATGTATGCCTGTTGCTGTCCTAAATAAGTGTATTTTTATACCAGTCTCTTTAGATTATCAAGGGACATTGTGGGCAGACATGAATAGAAAATATAAAGGACAGAATTTAAGGAGGACCCGATCAATCAAGAAGCTATGACTGCCCCACTGGTCCGTACACACAAACTCCTCCATCACAGTCAGTCCAATAATGGAGGAGTTCGATGGGCCCCATCTTATCTGCTAATCTATTAGGAAGTGAGAATTCTTGGGGAATGGCAGCTATTGTGTGCAGCTGTTTACCAAATGATGACCGACCAGGCTCTCTTGGATAGTTCCCAACCCTGCCATGCATGATAGTTGTGGAGTTGCAAGCCCTGTACAAGTTTCCTTTCCACACACTAGTAAATTTCTTCTTTCTAATTAAAAATCATTCTTAGAAAATCAGAATGATGTTTAATCTTCTTCAAAATACTTTCCGCATAAAGATCATATATTTTTGTTTTTTATAAACAACAATTCCCAACACTATGCTGTAGCCAATAGTCTGTCCTCTGTGTTTTGGCTATGTTACATGCCAGTATCAATTTTCCTCTTGGAATCTCTGCCTAATTTAGTACCAAACATACACTTGACTTGTATGTATTTGTAGTCAGCTACAAACCTAGAGAAGAGTATTTTATAGAGAGGAATTTTCACTTCAGTCTCTAAGTATTGCTTCTTGTTCATGACTATGATTTACTCGTGACATTATGAGCACTCTAGTTCCATTTTTAGAGCTCCGCACTTCAAAAGCCCTGTATGACAGTTTTCTAAGGACCCCTATGATTCCTTATATATTAGACTATTTTTAGAATTACATATTCCTTCTCTTCCCAAGTTCATGACCCTTTTCCATTAAAATCTTTTTTTGTTACATGCATATAAGTATATGTGATTTATTATATGTAAATTTTATATCTATATGTATAATGTATAGGATTCATAAATTTAACCTGTTTAAGTCTGTATAATGGTTACTTGTATGCATGTTTTTGTCATTGACAATTAACACTGGATAATCAGTGGTATGCTCTTTCCCTGACAAAGACAATTTCTCCCTCTTCCAGCATCCTTAAATTGTGATTCTCTGTATAAGGTGAGGGCCTCTTAGAAGCTTTCCTCAACCTGATTTAGCATGGTTGATTGTTTGTTGTTGTTGTTATCTTGTTCGCTAATGCTTAGGGACACATGCTGAATGATACATTATAGATAAAGGCTTCTGACGACTACCAGGAGACACAATCTCAGAGCAAACTCCGATTTTGTTTTTTATATTTTGACTTCTTTGACTGAAACACATATTTTTTTATAATGTAATTTTCCAGATCTTTTAGATTTAAAAGTCAACATTCCTAAAAAGTCAAAAATTTGTTCTTGTAGTAGGAAAATCTCTATATCTGGAATGGCTACCTCATTCAGTGGTCCACATTGGTAGTTAACATTTACTGAGACGATTCTCCAAGCTCTGAAATGCTATATAGTGTCTGGCACAAGAAGGTAAACATGATAGCATCACACAAGATAAAGATTAAAATGGCAAACGAAAAGGGCTTCAAGTGGCTGAATATAAAATTTTACTCAAACAAATCATCAGCCTTCCTCTATCCAAAGATAAACAGGGCTGGCAAGAAAAAGGGGAAATACCCTTCACAATAGACCAAAAGTAATATGAAAATACCTTTGTTTGACCTAACCAAGCAAGTGAAGATTCTGTAGGACAATAAATTCAAGTTAAAACCGAAGAAAGCTATCAAAGAAAATCTCAGAAGATAGAAAGCTCTCCCATGCTCATTATTGGCCGATTAATATAGTAAAAATGGCCATCCTTACTTAAAGCAATCTATTGTTACAATGCAGTCCCCATCAAAATTCCCAACTCAATTCTTCATAGCGATGAAAGAGCAATTTGAAAATTTATTGGAATAACAAAAATCCCCAGATAACGAAAGACTATTCTCAACATAAAAGAACATTTTGGTGGGAATCACCATCCTGATGACTTTAATCTTGTAACTACAGAGCAAATAGTGATAAACAAATGATGTAATGATACAGAGACAGCAGTTATATCAATGAACAGAACTGAACCCAAAAAAAAGAACCCAAAACACCTATGTTACACTTGATTTTTGACAAAGGAGCTAAAGCATCTGAGTAGTAAAAAAGACAGGATTTATCACAAATTAGCAGGCTACTAACTTGAGTGTCAGTAAGGTAGGAAGAATTGCAAATCGCATCCATTCTTATCTCCAAGTACAAAGTTTTCCAGTCCAAGGATAACAAGAACCTCCACGTAAACAGGAGATTCACTAAACTAATCGAAGGAAAAGGAGGGGAGAGCCTCGATACACATAGCACAGGAAAATTTTTCCTGAAAGAGAACACCAATGCTTATGCTCTAAGACCAGCGACTAGACAAATGGAACCTCATAAAAATGCAAAGCTTCTGTAATGCAAGGACACTGTCAATAGGACAAAATGGGCAATCAAAAAGGTTGGGAAAGTTTCATTACCAACCCTAAAACTGATAGAGGGCTAATATTCAATATAAATAAAAAATTCAAGAAAATTATACTCCAGAGAATCAAATAAAACCCTAAACCAAAATATGGTAGAGAATCAAAACAAGGAATTCTCAACTGAATAAACTCGAATGCCATAGAACACCTAAGGAAATGTACATCCTAATTCATTCAGGAAATGCAAATAAAAAACAACCCTGAAATTCCTCTACACAAGTCAGAATGGCCTAACATCAAAAAATCTCAGGTGACAGCAAATGCAGCTGGGGATGGGGAGAAAGAGGAACATTTCCTCCATTGTTTGTGTGATTGTAAGCTGGTACTACACTGTGAAATCAGTCCTGGTTGGTTCCTCTAAATTTATACAAAGTACTACCTGAAAACCCCATCTATACCACTCCTGGGCATCTACCCTAAAAAAATGCTTCAACAAATAACATGACACATGCTCCACTATGTTCATATCACCATATTTATAATAGCCATAGCTATAAACAACACAGATGTCCTTCAACTAGGAATGTATACAGAAAATGTGGTACAATTTACACAATGGAGTACTACTCAGCTACTAAAACAAGTGTATTCATGGAATTCTTTAGGCAAATGGTATGGAATTAGAAAAAATCATCATATTGAGGTAACCCAATCACAAAAGAAGACAACACATGCATGCCAATTACTGATAATAAATAAAAGCCAAAAGCTCCAGAATCTCCCAAGAAACAGACCACATTAAGTTCAAGAAGATGAAGAACCAAAGTTGTTATGCTTCAGTCACTCTAAAAGGAGGAAACAAAACACCCTCGAAGAGGAAATATGGTAAGAGGAGTACTGAAACAGAGATTGAGGGTAATGCATCATAGACTGTCAGACCTGGGAATCCCAATTCCACATATAGACACCAAAACCCCCGCATTAATGCGGATGTCAAGAAGTTCTTGCTGATAGGAGCCTGATATAGCTGTCTCTTGACAGGCTTCTAGAAGCCCTGACAAATACATGAGAGGTAGCTTCCACAGCCAACAGATTGGACTGAGCACTGATCCCCAATGGAGGAGTTATAAAAAAAGAACTGAAAGGAGCTGAAAGGGGTTTTGAAAGCCCATAGTAAAGAACAATACATCAATCCACCAGACCCCCCAGAGCACCCAAGGGTCCACAGGTTAGTTGAGACTGTCTGGTCTTTCTAATGCGGGATAGCCCTCTTCCTCAGCTTCTTCTGTCTTTTCCCACTACTCAGTCACAGGGTTCCCATGCTTCTTTTCAATTGTTTGGAGTACGTATCTGGCATCTGGCATCTTTCCAGACAGCAGCTTGTTGTGGCCTTTCATGGTACAGCCATACTGAGGCTCCTTGACTGTAATCATATTCATAACATCAGTAATAGTGTCATGCCTTGCAGCCTTCCTCTTGAGCTGGATCCAATTTAGCCTATCACTGGACTGCTTTCCATCATGGTCTTCTCCGTATATGTTCCTGCAGTCTTTTAGACAAGAACAATTCTGGGCCAGAGATTTTGGACTGTGGGATGGCAACCCCATCTCTCCACTTGAATGTCCCAATCTTTCTTTTAATATTATGTTCTTTTAATCATACTGAGATCTTTCTATCTGTAAAGTTTAACTTCAAGGCCTGAAGTATAAGGGGATCTATTTGGGAAGAGAAAGGGAATTTCAATTGAGAAAGGACAAGTGCAAAAGGAATGAATAAATTCAAAGTATATTATACTTATTTAAGAAAATCCCATAAAAAACAATCCACTTGTTCTTGTTTAACCTAATATAGGGCCTTAATATTTAAGTAATGATTAACAACTTTAAATGATTTCTTTATGCATGGCCCAGGGAGTGGCATTATTGAGTAGGTGTGTGCCTTTTGAATAGTGTGTCATAGTGTGCATTGCTTAAGACCACTCACCCTAACTGCCTGGAAGTCTGTATTCTGCTAGCAGCCTTCATAAATTAAAGTGTAGACTGCACAGTCACCTCTTGAACCATGTCTAAGCTGGACTGGATGCTGTCAAGTTCCTTGGCCTTGATGATTATGAACTGAAGCCCTCTGAATCTGCAAGGCCAGCCCAATTAAATGTTGTTCTTTATAATAGTTGCCTTGGTCATGTGTCTGTGCACAGACAGTAAAACTCCTAAGATAACTTTATACAGACTACAACGTGTTTCTAATAAAAAAAATAGTAAGTGAATATTATGGTAAAATCAGCATTGCCCAATACAAGAAAGTCAAAATTACAAGGAGTTGAGAAATAAGATAGGTGTTTATGTTTTGCAGGCATGCATAGAGAGATGAACTCGAAAATAGTATTTTCATGTCATACTGGATACGAAGTACTTCTATAATGTGTTAAAAATCTACAGCTCAACCAGGTACATATCTTAAAGACCGGATTTGAATTTGAAATGGGAGCTCTCTCCAGGCACTGTTTTCAAAATCTTATCTGTGTCAACAAAGAAAAAAAAACCAAAAAATTCATTGACCCTCGTGGTGTACTTCTGTGTACATGGACATCATGGTTCCAGAGATTCTGAAAATTGTGATCATGTCACACACTTTGTGATTTAATAAAAAAGAATTGTGATCATTTAGCCTTAGACATTTCGACTAAAACATCCTGACTTTTTTGTGTTATCTTCTAAAAATTTTTGGTCAAACGAGTATCTATGTAGTTTCACAGTATGTTCAGACATGAGACAATAAGACAAGGAGTTCTATTCTGTCCCCCTTTCAGTCTGCATCAGTCATGCTTCTAAATCTGTACAAGCAAAATCTGACTTTTAGATTGAGATTTGTGAAATTAATGACTAAAGGATAAACATAAATAAGCATGCCCCTAATTTGAGAATACAGTACTCCACCCCCATATCTCCTTGTCCTTCAAAAATAAGCAATGAACCAGAACTTCCTATACACTGTTAAAGGATTCCTGTTTTAAAATTATTCTGTCCCATGGTCTATTACTAAGATTTTTTCATATGTTTTTTCTTTCGTTTCGGATATTTCAATAAAAAAATTTCAACTTAAATTCGATTATTTTTCGAATGTTATTGCTACCAAGTCTGCTCAATGACTTAATATTCTTTAGAGATTGAATCAATGGATGAGACTGTTGAACAGAATCTATTCCTGGGTATGAGTCAGACTCTTAATATTCTAATGTTCCCATTTGCTACTTGATCCCCCCCCCAAAAGTTTTATCCTTAATATTTTCTTCTCCTGTGTATTAAGGCTTTCCTTGATACAGGATATAAAAGCTGACTTAACCCCTCGTGTAGAATCCAATACATAAGTGATATAACTAAGTGCAAACGGTAATAAAAAACATATGCATGGTGACGACTTTTTAATCTCTTTGACACAACCCACCAATTGTAGAGATAAGGATCACAAAAACATCCTAACGACAAAGCCAGATAATATCACAATTGAAATTGGTACCTGAAGAGCATATGATGTAAAACAGAATCCCACAGGCAGTTGCTAACCATGTCTCGTTCATTATCACATTCACTGATAATATGCCCTGTTCATGAGAACACAGACAGAGAATCGTTTCATTATACAGTTTTAATAGTTCATAAGTTACATGTTGTTTCTGCTGAACTGAGTCCCGGTAGCACAGTTTGGCCCTCCTCATCACTCATTCACCTTAGATCTGTTACTCTGCTTTTGGAACAAACAGAACCAAACATTCAAATCCATTAAACATTAATTAAATTTTCTTATCTATACAAAAATTGCTCTAAAAAATGCCCTAAAAACTTGTACTCTCAATGCGAACAGTTACTTAATATCAAACAGCTCATAATTCATTACCAGTTAAAAGTATATCTCAGAATACACCACTTCATAGATATTCTCACATGTTCCTTCTTTCTCCCTTTACATTTATTGCCTTGATGGCCAACTTTAAATTGTATGTGAAGCCTATTATTTTTTCCTTGTCCAAATCACTTCTTTTTTTTTTAAGGAAAAGGCAATAGTACGAAGAATCAATGAGGTAACTAAATTGACTGAATAGTTTGACAGTTCAAGGATTGCGAACATAAAATGAACCATTAGAAAGACAAGAAATTTAGGTCATGTCATACTTTTTCACCCTCATGTTCAAGAATAGTCACAAATCTGCTGGCACTTTAACAAAGAATCTGCTCAGTTACTTCATACACACAAAATGAAAGTTTAGCTGCCAATTCAATATAAAATGAAGAACATCCATATTTATGGATAAAAAAAAAACATTTAATGTAGCACACCTTGTAAATATCAGTATGTCATTAGGGCAGAGGAAGGACATGAAGAACATGAATAACATCCAGATGGTAGGAAACTCCTAAAAACACCAGTAAAAAAAAAATGCTGCTTGGTAGTTCAAAAGAAGATATCTATCTTAATTAATGTCAAAGCAGGTGCAATATAGGCCATATATATTCTGCATATTAAATGCTCTTACCACATACCTTTGATACATGTTTCCATATCAAGTAATACTTCCACTGTCTGTCCTACTATCCTGTTCACCCAGATGGCAGTACAACATCACTCTTTGCCTTGAGCTTTTCAAGAAACAGCATTGATAAGAGATTTGCATATAGCCTATGTAGTGCTGTTGTGGGTTTTTTAAAGTTTTAAGTGTTACATTTCACCGCATTAAAATAGCCTTGGCATACCAATTTCCCACAACTGGCCTATTGCTGTTGAAAGCTATGAATTTATTTCTCTAATTTCTAAACAAGAAAAATGGAAATATATATAACCCTATGGGTCTTTTGTTGTCTCACCAGGGCTCAATAAGAACCTTTACTATCATGGTAAAAAATGTATGTATTTTTCTATAAAGCCGCAACTCTTCTCAATAATGTGGATTAGGCAGGTTCCCACAATTCACAAAGGCATATGCCAACCGACTCCATGCCCCCTAAGACAAAATTCTGACATATCATTTTTCCTTATCCAAAACTTCTCCAGCTGTCATTATTTCCATCTTAGACTGTTTTCAGTTTACAGAG
Organism: Mastomys natalensis; assembly: GCA_021653895.1. NCBI lineage: Eukaryota > Metazoa > Chordata > Mammalia > Rodentia > Muridae > Mastomys > Mastomys natalensis. Next base: position 11,281 of record JAJTUV010006632.1, read on the forward strand.
CGAACAGGCCCCTTTGTGTTTATACAATGTTTAAATCAGACTTTAAACTGGGACAAAAGAACCAACTCAACAATTGCTTTCCAATACACAGGCTTTTTTATATGCTCAAGTATGGTCTGTATTCTTCTCTTTTGAAGACAGTAACTCATATGAAGAGAACAGATTCCTTCATCTGATCCAATTCCAAATCATGAACACAGCAACACCTAAATAATGTAACTTGCATGATTTTTGTCTCTTAGATTAATGTCAAATTAATCTAAAAAATGTTTCTCGTCTGCAAATATGATGTAGCTATTTGAGAACATGATCCTAAATGTCTCTCTTCATTAGAATTCTCTTATGCATAGGGGTCATTGATGGAGGAATTTTCTTTATCTCTATCTACAGTGCATAAAGTAACTATAACGGGAGCATCTACCAAAAATTTACTATTTTACGCAGTAATAATGGTTAAACTGTTTTTCATGGTTGACTACCCACAATTGAGTAAAAACAAAGACAGTTCACATGGACTTGCAACAAGAGCCAAGTTCCTGAGACATGAATATACTAAAAACTTGGAATTCAACTTCACTACTTTCTCTTAAGTTTTGCTCATTTTTCACATCCAAAAACTTCTTTGGACATGCAAAATTACAACATAATTTACCTCAGAGAAACGTAGATAGACAACAGCTGTCTTAAAAAGGCATATTCACAATCCCAAGCCAATGTTCTGGCAGACATTTGTTTCTATTAACTATCTAAAATTCTTTATAGTTTATATAGGAATGTTCTATAAAGCATTGTAAAATTAACATGGCCCAAAATAGGGAATGTCAACTTTAAAATTCAACTCAATTCTCCATAGAGAGAATCCTACTTTGTGATGTTCTAAGAGATATACCAATTGTACAAATATTTCAAATTGTTATGAACAGGGCTTTACTCTATATATTATATTTAAAATGTCCTTTGTCGATATTTTAGGATAAACGTGGTTAATATAATCTAAATTTTCAACAGATATATAATGAATAGAAGACATTCTAATTTCTCCATTAAAAATGTTCTTCTGTAATTATTGCATGTAAAATTCTAAGAATAATTCAGAAAAAATTGTACTAGAATTATGTTGTCAGCTTTGGTCACGTGTCATTGAAATTGCAGCAAAAAAGATTTATAAAGAAAAAGACTAATTTAGCTTGAGGGTCTTGTGGGTTACAGTTTAAACAAAATTTCTCTGCAAACTCACAAGATTGTTTATCCAGGTGTGGTAGGGAACAGTCTATTCACTCACAGTTTCAGAACAAAAGAAAACCTGAGTCCCCCTCAACTACCTGAAAAGGTCTTTTTCTATCAATCTTAGGCTTTCTACCTGAATTTTCAAAACCCTTTAAATTTCAATCTTTTTGCTAACACCCCTCAAGACAAATAACCCCAACACATGAGCCAAAAAAAACAAAAAAAAAAATTTTGTTAAAACACAAATGGAAAAAAAATAAAAATTAAAAAAAAATAAATTTTAAATTTTTCACAGCTATAACATTGTACATAATAATTTATTTACCAATTATGATGATTTTAGTATTTTAAGAAATTTAAAACATTTTTTTTATAATCAAATTTTTAATTTTTCAAAAAAATAGGGTTAAAAGTCCCTACAAATTTTAAGAATAACAAACCTTTTATCTCCCCAGAAAAATAGACAGTAAACCCTCCTGTGGTCAAAAGTAAAAAAACCCGTACCCACCCAAAATAAGCTTTCACTGGCAAAGCAGTTTAAATTGGGTGCAGTTTGGTTTAATCCTAACATGCTTACCTTTAAATAGGGAAAAGTAAAAAAAAATATGTAAAAGACCAATGAGGTCCATGGAACTAACAGGGAAAAAACTAAAATCCTCCTCCCCATAAAAATATGGAAAACTGAAAATTCTAATCAAGTCAAGACTCCAAACCCTTACCCTCCACTCCACAGAAAGTGAGGGGGAAGCCAAAACAAGAGTACACAAAAAAGTAAAATTTTGCTCAATCCATATAGGTACAACCAAATTTATAAAAAATAGGAAGTCATGGACAACATTTAATTTTTTGGTTTTAAAACGTACTACAAACTGGGCACATAAAAGGGATACTGTTCTTATTTGCAGTTGTGTTTTTTATTTTTTTTTTTCATAAAAAGTTGAATAAAAAAATAAGGATGAGCTATTTCTAACTTTTTTAAATCATATTATAGTGCACAGTAAAATTAAAATGAAAAACAGCTAGTACTTAGCAATGACAGACACAATCAATGGGAATAGAAAAAGAAATAAAAACATACACATGATAATCCCTGATTTAACAAATAAGGCCCAAAACTTGAAAAAAGAATGTTGTGTAAATAAATTGGCTGTAAAGATGAATATCCGTACTCAAAAACAAAAGAAAACTAACTTTAAATTTTTCCCCCTTTTTAGAAAAATTTAAATCAATAAATCAAAAAGTGTGCATGAAGCAATCATCTTAAAATACAGAAAGAAATAATAAAATATTTTTTGAAAAATGGAATTTCATATACTCGAATAGCGTAAACATAGCCAATAGAGAAAAATTACTTGCACATATCTTAGCATTAACACATGTAAGTACAGTTTGACTTTGTAGCCTGCATTCTCTCCTCAACTACACTGTGTAGAACCATAGCAGCTGACCAAAATGAGCTCTTTCTTTCCATGTCATTTTTTTTACAATTATCATTTGGATTTGAGGGATGTAAAGAATGATTATATTTAATGTGGTAGTGGTCAGAATATTTGTACGAAGTTAGGGGAGGGGAAAGAATATGATCAAAATATATCATATTAAAAAATTTTAAATGAAATAATTACAGAAATTGCTCCATAGGTAAAAAATTAATCAATTGATCATATGACTACAAAATATTTAATGAATATTACTATTATTATGAGAAATTCCTTAATGAGAAAAAAAATGTAAGCTACTTTGTTATTTTTCCTTTAAAAACATAAATAATCTAAACTTTGGATAGGTTCAAACATAAATGGATCAATATATTCAAATGTATCGAATCATACTACATATTACTTTTGCCATTATTTGTTAAGGAGATTTATTATTTTACAAAAATGTCCAATCCTTAGGAAGGCTTACTTTATAATATAGCAATTTTTCTTATGTATATATCTGATAGTTCCTGTAGGAAAAAAGCTCTACATAACTTTTTTTTTTTTTAAATCAACTCCATTGTCAGTTTTTTTTCAATCAAATAAAGCACTAAAAACCATGTGCTTTGCGTATCCAAATAAAATTGACTGTATCACTTTTAAAAAGTCCACAATCTTTCAAGTACAGTCAAATGTCTTACTATAACCTCAATTACTTTTGAATACTTCAGAACACATTTGCTGTACCTTGAGAATGTATCAGAGACGGATCGAAACAGTCAAAACATTGATCTTTGATCTTTTTAATACGTCTTTGGTTTTTGGTCATTGACAAATTTGATTCTAGGTAACAACCCAGTAGTTCCCACCCCGTCAGAAAATATATTTATTTGATTAAAAAGACTAAAAATACAGTTACAGAATATTTTCACCCTATGTTCCCTCTCTGGGTTCTTGGTCCACTTTTCTTCCTCTCTTCACTCTCTCGTCACTCTCTCATCTCATCGCCTTCTCTCTCTCTCTTTCTCTCTCTCTCTCGTCTCCCTCCTACCTGTCCCTTTCTCCTTCCCCTTTCCTCTTGATTTCAAATAAAAGTCATTGCAAGAAATTAAATTTGGTGAAAAAGGTTAGCCAATTTTGTTCTTTAGTCAATAAGTCAACCGAAACCATTTTTTTCAAATAATTTAAAGTGAGGCCTGTTGATACCACTTTAAAATTTATATTTTTGAGTGTCATAATGTGTATATTTAACGTATATTTATCATATTACCTTCTTATACCCAAAACTGTTTGGCACTACTATGGTAGAAGGCCTCATGAACACAGGTGCATGAAAATCACAGAAGAGAAAATGCCATAGTCACTTGGCATCTGTCAAAGAGAGTTTCAGAATTTTCCGTGTTGCTGAAATCATGTGGGTAGCGAGCAGCATATACACAAAACAAACACAGCGTGAAAACATGAAAGGTGACTAGTGAAAAACATAACATTGTAGATCATAAAACAACTCTGTGATGCTGTTTTTATCTACGAACAACAAATGGGCATTTTATGAATTGAGAATTTTTTTTGCCTTTAGTTTTTTATTATTGCAATGAAACAGCCCAAGGCAAGTAATGCGCAATACAAGGAGTAGAACTATTGGTTTACAACTATGTCTCAATCCACTAACATGAATTACTAGATTCACAGATTGTATAGCTATTACATGTTGTGGGAAATGCAATTATTGTGTATAACATTTTCCTTAAAATCTACCAATCTCTGTTCTAATTTAACTTTCATCAGTTACAAGCTACTAATTTTTCTATCTAAATGAGTCTATAAATTTATCAACCTGGGCCCCTTTCTAATAATAACACCACAGACAAGCAATGCTCTACAACTTTAATAAGCTAAGACATGTCCATTGGCGCGCGATGAACTTGACCTTTCTGCCAAACTCCTTATTTTCTCATGCTTCCGCTGTAGTCTTTCCTTGCATACTCCAATTCTAATTTTAGTTCAGAGTTATATTCAATAGCTTTATTCTCGAATTGTGAGTGCCAATAAATTGAGCTTGTATATAATATTGTAGATTAATCATATAATAAATAAATATATATATAAATAAACACCCATCACAACTGCGGAATAGAAAAAATCGTTGAATAAGTATAACAAAAGACATCCAATAGACTTGAAAAATTGCTAGATATAGTGACAATTTCTGGTATCAAATGACACTATGCCATACATCTTTATGAGTCAACATATTAGATACGCTAGAAAATACGTTCTTATTTTCAGAGATATGGTTACCCCTTCTTAAATAAAGCGAACCAGACTAAAATAGAAGTAATACTAAAGAGCTAAACAATACAAATAAAAATAACAATCTTAGAAATAAATATCATACTCACAAAACTCATTTGTATATATAGAACACTACAGGGTTCAAGTCAAGGAGGATATTATCTTTATTGACACTGATCGATACATTTATACCATTGAATTATACAAGGACATAAAAAGCTCTATGGAATAGTGAATGTTATCTCGCATGGCTATTTGATTTCCTTTTCCTGAAAAATACTTATGATATCTTCATTAAAAAATGCAGAGAAAACTGCCAAGAAATTTATTTCTGTGGAGTCTTCAATCAAAGTTATATCAGTCACAAAATCTAGCTTGATAGACATACACAACCTTTGTATCTATTTTCAGAGTTATATTAAATAGTGATGAATTATTAATCTTTCTAATTATGAGAATTTTTTAACCCATGGAAAAAAAAAAAAAATATTAAAAACATAACAAAATATCATGAGACACTTGATGTTTCTTATTAAAAAAAAAAGAGTACGGGATCTGTACTTGTATGCATTAATGCGACTCCCTTAAACAAGATACGAGCAAAAATAAAATATAAATAAAAAAATTTATCAGCTCTGATAGTAAGAAAAAAGACACTTTATATCTCAAATTATTTTATGTATTACTCCAGAAATTCATAAAACACAAAGGGTAACCTCTAAAATACATAGAGTGTCTCAAAACTTATCCTAGATTTTATATATGAATATTATCTGCGTTTGAGTTTATTTACACCCAATGGCAAGTGACTTACGCATTGCAAAGAAGAAAACGTTCATTGAACTTTATCAATCATAACTTTAAGAAAGTAATAAAAAGAACAATGCATTCACCACAGTAATATTTTGGGACTGATGAAAGAGATGAGTATCCTGATTATGACATAAGAACATCTATATGAATCATAAAGGTAATAAGAAAAGAAAAAGCACTAAAGTCTTATTAGACATTAACGTGGCAACATAAGCTGTCATCCAAAAAACCATTCTTACCTGTGAGATCATAAGAAAAAACTATAGTATTTTCGTACTACTGAAATAGTCACGTAGACTCAACAATAGTATTGGAGGGGGAAGCTTTCTAAAACTAACATGTCGGGCAAATCATTTCCACAGAAATGAAATTGAAAAATCTTAAACAAGAGAAATAAGTACATCCGAAGATGGAAAACAGTATTTCTTTCAACAATTTCCAATTAATCTAAGATAACATATATAATAGTAAGAAAAAAAAATAAAATTATAAATATAAATATAAAAATAAATATATAGTGTTAACAGCAATACTATATTTATCATTAATATAAATATTAATATAAATATAATAATATATATTTAATATCATCAAATATCTATAAGATTCATTACTAATAAAATATTAATATAAATATAGTGTAACAGCAATGATTATATCTAAATATAAATCTAAATATAAGTGTAGGACCAGCAATGATTTCCAAGATTTCATGGTCTTGAAATATTTAAATAATAAATACATGCGAATCATACATCTTATTGTTCCTTTATCACATACTTCAGTGATTTCTATATGATTTAAGCCAAGGACAGAATTTTAAAATGCACTGGAGCATTATTAAAATATCACTACATCTTCAGCCCTTCTCTTGCCGCTACACCCCAACCCACACCCCTTCTCTCTACATATATATTAATTTCTGTTTTACTTCTATTTGAACTGTCTGACATTTTTTCTTAAGCTAATAGGAACTAACAAAAATGGTCCTTCTCCTGGTCATGCCTACTCAAAGAAAGCTGGCTCTCTCTTTCTATCATAGAAGAAAAGGGAGATACAATAATAATTTTAAAACGTAAGCATGAGTCAAGAACAACAAAATGTGGCACTGAAAAGAAATTTTTCCCGCGAGAAAAGAGACATTTTATGAGAAAATGTCAAGTTTTAGATTCTCTGCCTTCATAGATTTCATCAGTAATGAATTACGAAATGACATGTCGAGTTATACAACAAGATGACCTGAAGTTGGCTTTCATACTCCTTAAATCTTATCTTTAACCTTCATTTTAGTTTCCAGCTCAAGATTTACCAACCGCCCTCACAACATTGTCTAATTTGACTTCCGAATAACGTTGATAGAACAAAAAAATGTGAATTGTCCCTAAAAAGAATCTTCTCTACTCACAACTGAATGAATTGATTCTCTGGCACTCCCAATGCTCAGAATTGCCAGTTTCATTATATTAATATAGTATCATATTGAAAAGTCTTATATAGTAAAGAGAGTAAAACAAAATTTCTATCTTTGCGCAAGTAGAACAAAGCTTATTCTAATAAACTGTAACATGGAAACATTGGATTTGGAAAGAGAGAAAATATACTAGAACAGATAAAATTGTCATCTTTACTAGGTAAAAATTGTACTAGAAGATATTTTCTAGTCCCACATGCAAATGTCTTTGTGAAAGAGGATAAAGTGACTTCACTATGACACGCACAATAGATGAAATAACTGGACTAGCGCGGAAGCAATTACCCTTATGCGTGGCCGTCATACTCTTCTTGGCACATTTGGCACTGGCTTTGTAGTATTTTTCAATAGCGGCTACACTATTGTCTTTCCAAAGCACAACCCCGGCCAAGAGCAATGTTATTCCATTTGAGGAAGTGTACGTCATTTAAAGATATTATTGTCTTAATTTCATTTTAACCTTTGCACACATTTTTAACAATAATCAATTATATAGATAAGAAATTCTAAAATATATGGGCTATAATCAAAGAATCAAATTCAGTAATAATCGCAAGTATGTAACATGCTTATAGAAGAAATTGACAGAAGGAGAAGTATATAAATCAATATATTAATCTAAAATGTTTTAAAATAATCAAATATGATTTTAAAATCAACGCTAGATGCGATCCGACCTAACACAATCACAGGATGTAATGCTCTTGTTTAGTCGTTTTGTCTATACTGTTATTTTTTAATATTCTTGTTTAACGAAGAGAAGTTTTCTCAATTATATGTGTATAAAAGTTTGGAATTGAAAGTACCATTTCGTCTCCCTGGAAAGAGTACATTCTTTCTTGTAGCGGAGTGTTCTTAATAACTAATCCCTCTGTTCACATCCAACTCAAAACAATTCAGTCACACAACCAATTCTAATCACCTTCAAAGTACAAGTGAATCATGCATAGGTTCTTCAGACCATGGCACTAACATCACCATCCCAACATTAATGTTTAGGAGTGATTAAAGACATTCCAGATTCTAAACATGAGCCTTACCTCCTAATCATATTCCGAGGACTCTACTACAACTGCTCCGCTACAATTTACGAGATTCAACACAAAATAAAATTAAAAAAATATTAAAGTAAAAATTACAAATATTTCTAATGTTTCCTAAGCACTGCATAAATAATTCTTATAGACTTTTATCTACACATATACAAACTGACATGCAGTAGAGCTCTCTTACGATAAATGATCTCCTCATCTGTTCCTTCCCAGTGTTCTATCAGAGTCATCTCTGCACTTAATGGAAACTTTGCTTTATATATCTTTCCTGCCATGTTCATTGAGTGAACTGAGCCACTTAAACATTCAGAACATAATTGGCATTCCTCCCTCTTGAAAGAGAGATCCCCTTGTAGTAAACGTTTACGACGCTTCTCTGACGGCTTACTATTGAATTAAGTAGCCAGCTATTATCCAAAGATTAACTGTTTTTAGAAAGTAGCGAGATTCCAGGTAGAAGCACAATTAGTTATTATCTAATTTAAAATTTTTCCATATAGTAATGTCTTAATTGATATTGTTCTCCTCGCACTTCACTACCAACACACCTCTCTTGAATCCTTTCTATCTTCCCTACCTTCACCGGAAGTTCATGTCACATTTCTTTGCCTTCTTTTTCTTTTCTTAACTGTTTCTTTCTTATCTTATCTTGTCTTTCATTGTCTACTTCTTTTTCTTGTCTTTTTCTTTTTTTTCTTTCTTTCTTCCTTCCTTCCTTCCTTCCTCCCTATCCTTCCCTTCCTTCCTTCCTTTCGTTCCTTTCATTGGCTTTTGTTTTTCCTATCTATCTCTTCATCTTCATCTAATCTCTTATTATCTATCTACCTATCTATCAACTATCTAATCTATATTATTGACCTTCTCATCTTCTATACTTAAAAAAAAAACATAAAATCTATTGTTTGTATCAAAACAATCAATTATTCGTGTTAATGTATGACGGCTCTGCACACCAATCACAAAACTTTTCTCCTATAACATTTGCTTGAAATAAATAGTTCAAAGTATATCAAACTATGGACTAACACACTACCCACCTGATTCTACTTGGGCCTCTTAAAACTACATGCCAAAAAGTTATTCACTAACCCTCCATTAATGATAATGTGAAAATACAATAACTGAGCTTATCTTTGCGTTTGCGTTTGAGTATCTGCACTCTATCAATAACTCAGGTTTTTCTGTCCTTCAGGAAGTCTATACACAATTCAACAAACATGCCACACTCTTCATAAATGAGTAGCAAGATTCTAATTACCTACTCTCCGAATCCTGAGAAAGCAATAATACCTTTGAAAGATTTTCCGATTTTATTTTCGCATCCTTTTCTTTTTTATTTTTTCCTCTTTCTCGCGCGTAAGAAGCTACATTCATTCAATATAATATCTAAAATATCAGAACATTTCCATCTCACCGGCGAGCTACACATTAAAGCAATTCTCTCCAAACTAACTACACTGCTACACAGTCCCGTTCTTCAATACAGAGAATCGAATCACGAGCAAGCATGTGTACTTTATAAGGTACTGTCCTGAAGAAGTAAACATAACCTTGTTTTCCGCACTGTTCCGACATTGTTGAACACAAAAAGACCAGTCAACAAGTGATTTGATAACTAAAATCTTCGGACAGACACATTATTTAAATCTGATTTTAATTTGTGGTCCAGAACTGAAATTATACTATTCAATTCTTTGATTCACTACTACCTTATCTTTTCACCTGGTACTTTAAGACCCAGGACGAAAGTACTGCCTCAGCATCCTGGTCCACAGTACAAATACCTGTCAAGAGATTTGTGAATTTTAATTTAGAAGAATAACTGAATTTACTCCAAGTGCCAAATATGGCGATATTAATGCTAATCACGCCTATGTAAGACAAGAACTGCAGAGATAATTAAATAGTCTGTGTGTTGTGTGTGGGGGGGGGGGGATGTATAGCAATGCTAAAAAAAGAATGGTTTCTCCGCCCAAAGAAAAAATCTTTTATTTTCTGTTATGCATCCTGATTCACATTACTTGTTGTTTCGTGTCTCCTGTGATAAACAGATGGCTTCAGTGATTTTTTTAGATGATGTACTGTTTTTTTTTTTTTTTTCTTTTAATTGAATTTTTTATTTACATTTCAGGTGTTTTCCCCCTTACCTCCTCCCTTTCCTCCCTCGCTCCCGTTAGGAACTACTCCCCTATCCCCTTGCCCCTCACCACCCTAGCCCGTCTATGATGGTGAACCCACGACCCACCCTCCCCCATTACCATCACCTCCCACCCTTGAAAATACCACCCCCCACGAATGTTCCAGTCTTCATGGGACCAAAGAATCTCTTCTCCCACTTATTATAGCTCCCTTGCCATATATATATAGCTTGAGCCATGGGTCCCCTCCCCTAAGCGCATCCCAGGCCGGTGGTTTAGACCCTTTGGTGCTCTGTTGGTTGATAATTCTCTGCTCATCCTCATGGGGTCCAGTACCCTTTCTACTTCTTCAGATCTTCACTCTATCTTCCTCTGTTTGGAACCCCATGATCAGATTAATGGCTAGCCTGGGAGCAGACCGCCTCTGAATATGTCAGGCCTACATAGCAGACCATAGAGGAAACAGGTTTAACGGTGTAGGCTCCTGATCACATGCACTCTTCTATGACATCCACGTTCAGCATCTACTTTGTGTGACTGTAACCATGGGATGGATACCCAGGCGTGGAACGGTCTGCTAGACCGCGGGGGCCATTCCCCCCTCCTCTTCCAGTTTCTGTCCTGTACTTTGTCACCAATATTGCTCCCTTGAGGAAGGGTAGGGTGTGGGGGAGTTAACTTCTTTCTGAAGGAGGGACGGAGTAGACCACCCGCTCCCCCACTTGGGAGGGGCATCATTCTTCATGACTTTAATGTGGTCTGTGAGTTGAATCTTGGGTGTTTGCAAGCTTCTGGGCTAAAGTCCAATAATCATGAGCGAATCCCATGTATGTTCTTTTGTGATTGGGTACCTCCACTCGAGGATGATATTTTCTAGTTCTGATGAACTGAATAAATACGAAAAAGCTTCAATCATTATCAAGATTCCTTAAAAATAATTTTATATTTATTAAGAAAGATACTGATTGAAAAGATTTTTTTCCTTCAAAGATTAATACATAGGATAGGAAGCCAGATTATATTATCAGTAAGACAGAGCAAACTCAAATGCTGTGATTTCAACTTCATTTTTCTTTCCTCTGAGCATTCATGTACCTATATTGAAACAGCATTTGCTGATGAGAAAGATGAGAGCTAAAAACCTTAAAACATAGCTGTACAATTTTTCAAAGTAATGCTTTTTTCTTATATGTAAATGATATAATGGAAGACAATTAAAGTAAAAAAAAGAAAAGAAAACATGTGAGAAACATCCTCACTTCCACATTGACTTACTCAACATTTGTGATGATAGTTTTAGGCTGTCTGTAGAATAAAACACCTAAGTTTTGAATTGTAGTCAACTTCGCAACTTTGATATTTCTGACTTTTATAAATTTTATATCATAATATATTTCCTAGATAAAGCGTTTTTAAAAAACCATACCATAGACTGCTGATAACAAGTTTATTGAATATTTGTATCTTCCATACTTTTTCTTGTTTTTGGTTTTAAGTGTTATTTTAAAAGTTTATTAAGTGCAAGAATGTTACCTACAGTGAATTTTAGTGAATGAGTAGTATGCTGGTACACACTTGCATAATTTTCCCAGGACATTTGTACCAATTTAATACCAAACTTAAATAAAACATTTTTGTTTTAAAGCCTACTGACTAAAGATATATTTTTTTTACTAAATTTCATTTATCATCTTTTAAATAAGGGAAAAATTTTCTTTTTATTATTTTTAATATAAATTTTTTTTCAATAATTATTTTGTATTCATTAAATACCCAAAAATTCTATGTAATAAATCTGCTTTTTTAATGATTATTGTTCACTACATATTCTAAACCCCAATCATTTATATTTTGAAATTTATATTTTTTTTTCCCTGGTGCATTGTTTAAATAAAAATGATAAGACAAACATACTTGTCTCCTTAGTAAATAAATTTGCCACTTTTTTAATTTGGTATAAACTTCTCAATTTATTAGCTATTTATACTATTTTCTAATAGTAATGGGCCCCTTTTTTATTCTATAAAAACCCAAATTTTTCCTATTTTTGGCGACATCTTAAATCATAAAAAAATTATATTGTATAATTATCTTTAATTTCTTTTTTTTAGGTAATACATATTTTTTTTATTTTATTATTTTCATATTTTTTTCTCTGAATATTTTCTTGCTCTCTTGCTTCATGAATAGACTTTGCAGTCAAAGAAAAGCAAAATTTTAAAAGAGTCTGATACCTTCTTTTTTATCAAAAATTTAAAAAATCTGCATTAATTCTATTTATCCCTCATACAAACATTATGGTAAAACAAGTTTGATTCAACATGTCCCCTTCAAAATTTAAGCCTTTCTTTACATTACCCTATTTTTTTTTACCTTTGTGCACTGCATACTTGATTTAAAAAAAACATACACAATTTTAATATTTCCTTGATCATTTTCCCTTTCAATAGAAGACATATGCATATTTTAAAATGCAGTGAAATTTAAATCTTCTTCAAAAAACAAATTTCCTCTACAGGGACACAAATTTATATAGTTGGTCGTTTTTTTTTCTTTTTACTGGCAGAATTTTTAATTTAACAAAAAGTAAAAATTTCAATCTTTCTATTTTAAATTTTAGGGTTTTTTGTCACTTTTAAAAAAAACCCGCCTAAGCAAGATCACACACAAGTTCTTTGTTTATTTCCTTCTTGGAAATACAAAAAGTTTTGTTATACTTGTTTGCCCACCTTATTTTATGATCCACTCACACACCTTATACTGTCCTCAGATCAATTTTTCCCTTGCAAACTAAATTTTTAGGAGGATACCCAAACTAAATATGCGCCTTTTGTATATTTTTATTCACAAACCTCTATTAATTTTTCCCTTTTTTTGCGTTATTGAAAAATTGTGGTCACAAAATTCAATTGAGAATAAGTTTTTATTTTAAAAAAAATATATATGTAAAATATAAATATATATATATATATATATATATATATATATATATACATATCACCTCATGTTCTTCTGTTTTCTTTTCTTTTTTATCGGAGTTCCCCTCCTTGCTAACCATTTTTTTCCAGCTTGCCTGCTTTTGTTGCAAATGTTCTTGCTAAAGTCCCATAAAATGTTAAAAATATAATCTACTTTTGTTACTAAAAGGGCATCAAAATTATTAATTTCTGAATTTGCCTCTTTTAAAGGTTTAAAACTTGGGGTCAATGAGATGCGCCCGCTAAAAGGGCACTTACTGCCAGCTCTCTTGAGGAAAAAATCAATCTACAAATTTTCCCCCTTTACTTGTGTGCTCCCGGCTGTATTCTAAAAAAACACACACACACACACACACACAAAACACACACATGCACGCATGCAGGCAAAAAATGCAATAATTTATGCAAGGAAACTTAAAGAATTATCTTTTTACACACACTCCATTAGTCTATCAAGTTCACATTCAATTCTGTTTTTCTAATTTAAAACAAACTTCTTTCTATTTTCTCTGTGTTTATATCAAAAAAAAGCTTTCTTTCCAAAACTTTTTTACCCAGCTCTGTCTAACCCAGATATTCCCATAACTTGTTTCACAATTAAATATACTTTATTCATACTTCGTTTCTTTTTTTCTTTTCTACTCATACCTTACCGTATTGTATTTTAATTTTTCTTTTTTTTTAGTGTTTAAACTGCCTTGGCACAATGTAAATTTTTAAATATGGTAGTGTTTTCAACAATTTGGGGACAAAAGTAATTGTTGTTTACAGTTTTCAAATAAGAAAGGGTCTTGTTTCAATAATGGAGTAAAATGGAATTATATGAAAATGGTTATAATACATGGAAAATTTTAAAGGCTACAACTTTCTATATTACACATTAGCACAAACATAAGTTTATACAACTGTTTTTTTTTTTGGGCATATTTTTATTGATTTTTTTGGAATTTCACATCCGCATCCCAATCACACTCATTTCCCGTCCTTCTATGTCCCCCCAACCCACCATTGTGCCTTCACTCAAAAAGAATTACAGGGGTTTTTAAAAATTTAAAAAAAAAAAAAAGGTTCAAACTGTCTTACCTTTTAAATCACTGGGGCATTGTCAAAATACTTTAAATTTTAAGGAGTTCTTCCTCACTGGGAACCTCTCAGGAACCAACAACTATGGAGAGTTAACTTTAGCGTTCTTATCACACGTTTAAAGACTTCTCTCAATGGCATCTTGTTTTGACGTTATTTGCAGGGAGTGGGGGGGTTAGGAGTTATCCCAAAACCTCCCCTCCATCTTTCTCGACTGGCATCTACCATATCTATATCACTGCAAAAGTAGCTTACTTGCTTTTTATAGGTAGTGAGAACACAAATCATGGATATCTCCATGGTTTTCTGAAGACAGTACAGACCACAAACATGGCCCCCAGCTTCAAAAGTACCAATGACCCAGAAAAAAACCATTGATGTCAGCTTGGATCATGCACATCAACATAGATTTAGGCAATAGCACAGACCATGGATATCTGTGTGGCCTTCGATGGCAACAGGAGTCAGGAACATCAACACTGAACCCCGTTTCAGTAGCACCTCAGACCTGAATATGGTTCTCTTTTGGCAGTACAGACAATGGGATATTACCATAGTCCCCAGGTGGTACTGGCCAAGCAACTTTCATTAATATGAACTTCCATGGCTGCGTGGCTAATGGACATTAACTGGATTGATAAGCAGTGCAGACCACGGACATCACCACAGCCTGCAGTGGTAACATGGACGCAGAAATTAACACAGATGTTGGCTGCAGTAGGATCATTATTTTTATATTTTATTTTGCGTTTTTATTTATATTTTAAAACATAATTATCTATCATTTCTAGTATTTAACTGTAGACAGGACCATAAATCTCACTTTTCTTGTTCTTGGGTCGATATCCCACTTACTATAAGGATTCAGCTATTATGTGAAATGCATTGTAATAATAACAGATATCCTCAAAGTTTTTCCCGTTAAAATTAGCAAACACCTGTGGTCCTTTGGGGACTCCCTATGCTTGTAGCTGTGTGCTAGGATGTCAGCTCTCAGTTATCTTCAAAATGTC
>JAJTUV010006634.1:0-20330 GCA_021653895.1 Mastomys natalensis
TCTGGGGAATCAAAATATAATAATTCCATGGTGTCTTGTAAATGTCCTGCAGAGCATAAAGGTCAAATCTTTATTGCATTAGACATTGGGGGATGAATGAAGACTGTGAGGTGGTTAAAGAAACATAAGGAAAATATGTATATATGTACAGGTACATATATTTGTACATAGACAGTCATAGTCATATACAAATACATCATAGATATATAGTCATATGCATAGTCATGTACATGTACATCATATACCAATATGTCATGTATACATTAATACATATCCATGGTGATATACATAGTTATATACATGGCCATATACATAGTTATATGCATATACATAGTCATAAACATAGTTATATACACAGTCAAATGCATACTCATATGTGTGGTCCACATTGGAGATTACATTAGAATATCACGTACACGTGAACACACCACAGTTTCGATCACAATTAAATTAGAATATCATGTACATGTGAACATGTCACAGTTTCCATCATGATTACACTCTAATATCACATACACGTGAACATGTCAAGGATTCCCTCAAAAATAACTTTAATTTTAAGTAATTTTAAAGAATTTCAAAGAATAATATTAAATAATTCTAATTAATTTTAAATTATTTAAATTTAGGACATTAATATTCAAAAAAATTTATAACTTATTTTACACAATTTTTAAAATTTTTCAATAATTTGATTTCAGACATTAACTTTTAAATGTAGTTTTAAATAATTATTTTAAAATGTTTGAATAATTTTAAATAATATTAAAATTTTTAAAATAAATTTTTAGTGTCACAGTCAGCCATCACCCATAATTTCGGAAAGTGTCTTCTTATTTTTTAACTTTTCTCACAGTTACTTTCATCAGATAGATCTGAAGAAGTAATATTTCACATTTATTGATAATAGATTCCTTACTCCTATAATATATACTGATTATAGTTTTATAAACTATATGTTATACATTATATTCTGAGGAAATAATATTTCACATATATTAATGATATCACTCACATGTGAACATGCCATGGCTTCCATTTCAGTGATTACACTAGAATATCATGTATACATGAACACACTACCCTGTCTTCCCGTGTTATTGTCACAAGCATACTGAGTGTGTCACACATGCTCTTTACCCTTGACATTGTTAAAACCCATGCTGTGTGTGCATCACACATGCTCTCTTCCCATGCTATTTCACAACAATGCTGTCTGTGTCCACACGGCATGCTCCTTCCGTGATAGTGTCACAATTATGCTGTTTGTGACACATCCTCTCTTCCCGTGTTATTGTCACACCCATGATGTGTCACAAAAACTCTCTTCCCCTGTTATTGTCACAACACCATTGTGTGTTTCACACATGCTCTTTTCATCTGTTTTTGTCAAAATGAGACTGTGTGGGTGCCACACACTCTCTCCTTTCGTGCTATAGTCCCATGCTGTGTGTGTGATACACAACCTTGCTGTATGTGTCACACACACACTCTCTTCCTGTGTTAGTTTTACACCCATGATGTGTGTGACACATATGTTCTTTTCTTGTGTAATAGTGACAACCACTCTGTGACTTTAAAGCCATGATTGTTATACTATTTTTTCAAATACAAACTTTAGTATTTGATTTCACACACAAAGAATTTTTCCCAAAACTTAACTATAATTAATTTCCTTTTGTAAAATTTTTCCTTCATTTTTAATAAAATTTCACAAGAAATAATTTAAGAATATTAATTTTTTAATTTTTCATGATATTTAATTTTTTATCGTTCTGTGATTTTTTTCTAGAAAATATTTTCCACAGGAAACTAATTCAGGAATATTAAATTATTTTTTATTGTTCATGGTATTTAAATATTTTTTAAAAATTTTTTCCATGATTTTTAAAAAAAGATTTCATAAATAGTACTTCCGGAATATTACATTATTTTTTTAAATTTTTCCATGAATTTTTAAAATTTAACAAGAAAATAATTCAGGAATATTGTTCCCAATGCTTAAGCATAGACACTATTACTTTATTATATTTTAAATTTGTGTTTGCCAGGCAGTGGTGGCGCACTTGGGAGGAAGAGGCAGGCGGATGTCTGAGTTCGAGGACAGCCTAGTCTAATGAGTGAGTTCCAGGACAGCCAGGGCTACACAGAGAAACCCTGTCTTGAAAAACCAAAAAAAAAAAACAAAAACAAAACAAACAAAATAAATAATTAAATAAATAAATATGTGGTCATACATAGATATTTAGTTGTCATGACAACTGACATCTGTCAATAACTCAGCTCCAAAACCTTGTTTGGAATTTTTGTTGGAGAAAAAATATCACAAAGATCCTTGACATGTGACATAGTCTAAGTATGGACAGAGATGAGATTCTCGTTGGTTTCATTAGAAGTAACCAAACTATTAAGTAAAAATAAGTAAATCATTAACCATAAATGAAAAAACAATAAAATAAATAAAAACAAACAGATTAAGAAAAAACAAAAATAAAAACTAAAAACTAAACATATAAACACAATAAATGAAATAGAATAAAAAACAACGGAAAAAAAAACATGAAAATTTTAAATAAAATAATATAAACAAAAAATACAAATAAAAAACAAAACAATAAATAAAATTAAAAAATATAATAGATAAAACCAAATAAAATGAATAAAATAAAAAAATAAATTAAAAACAATACAATAAAAATAAATTAAATGAAATCAAAACAAAAATAATAAAACAATAAAAAATTTAAATAAAAAAATAAATAATATAGAATATATAAAAAGCAATAAAATAAAATATTAAGAAGTAAAACAAATTTAAAACACAAAGAAAAACAAATATAAATAAATAAATTAATTAATAATAATGAATAAATAATAAATAAATAAATAAACTAGTCTAACTCCTATGTCCATTTAGGTATTTCTCAGACGAAAATTTATCTTTTTTTTCACATAAAACTGGGTGTCTTACACATTGCTCCTGTGAGTTTTTATTTTTTTTCCAATTGTGTGGAAACCTCAGTATGAAATAAAATTCTGGTATTTGTTCAGGGATACCTTTTAACAGTCACTGTATTTTTAACTTCAAAAAGGGTTAATTTCCTGCATGATGACTTTGTATAAATCCTATCATTTAATTTCCCTGCCTTCCTATATTCTCTTTCATTCACCTCACAGGATGCCAGGGTGGTAGTTATGTCAGCTATCATGCTACAATGCTATTTCTTTTCTAAAGTATTTTCTTAATTTAATTTAATTTTAATTTATTACATAAGTTCTCAGACTACAGTTAGTTATTTTATAGATTTTTATTTAAAAGATGCAACTTTTTTCATATAATTTTGTATTGGGCTTCTTGTATTTAAATTTATTCTCTATGTTTTGTGTTTTTTTTTCTACTCAAATTTTTACTATTTATCTCAATTTTTATCACTAGATTTTTCAACAATGTCTTCATTTTTAATCAAACACTGTTCCATGCATATATTCAGTTTTATCAGAAAATTTTTCATAAATCATTTCAATTTCATATTAAATATATTCCTTCTCAATTTTAAATTTTTTTAAGAATTTTTTTACAAACTTCAATTTTTTTCTTACTGTTGAAAAATTTGTTATCATTTTAATTAATTTTTCAAATAGTATTTTATATTTTTCATTATGTTTTAATTACTTATCTTACTACATTTATCACTTGACTTTTCAACAAGGTCTTTAATTTTATCAAACATCTTTCCATGCAGATATTCAATTTTATCAGTAATTTTCCTTAAATCGCATCTTATTTCATATCAATTTTTCCTTGTTATCTTTCAATTTTTTAAGAATTTTTTTATAATTCAATTTTTTATCCTTTTTTATTCTCATATTGTATTCTAATTTTTCTATATTTTTATATTTTTTTCATCAAATTTTACTGTCTTCTATTTATCACAGATTTTTCAACATTGTTTCAATTTTATCATAATATTTCAATCAAATTTTAAAATTATCAAATTTTCCTTAAATCACATTCAACTTCATATCAACATCTTTTAATTGTCAATTTATAGTATTTCAGGAGTTTTTTAATCAATGATTCAAATTTGTCATACTTTTAATTAATTCTTTATATATTTTATATTTTTCATCAAATTATCCCTATTTACTTCAATATTTATCACTACTTTTTTCAACAAAATTTTCAATTTATCTATTTTTCTTTCCAAATATTAAATTTTATCAGACTTTTCTGTAAATTGCATTCAACTTCCTATCAAAAGTTTTACTATATTAATTTTGAATTATTTTATGGATTTTTATTTACAAGATGAAAGTTTTTCCATAATATTTTTTAGATTTGTCACCCTTTTAAGTATTAAATATATTAACCTTGTAAATCTCATCAATTATTTTCAAGAATTTTTTACAAATTTTAATTGTTTCTATTCTTTTTAAAATTTGTCATCATTTTAATTAATTTTTTTCATGTACGTTTTTATTTTTTACTCTAAATTTTTCATTACGTACTCTATTTGTATACTTGCTTTTTCAACAATGTCTTCAGTTTTTATCAAACAATTTCCATACAGATATTCAATTTTTATCAGTAATTTCCTTAATCACATTCTATTTACATATTAAATTTGTTCCTTTGGATTTTTCAATTTTTTAAGAATTTTTTTATAAATTTCAACTTGTTAATTTTTTTTATTTCTCATATAGACTTATTCAAATTTTTTCTATGTTTGTATGTATTTCATGAAATTTTTAGTATTACTATTATTATATCACTAACTTCTAACATTGTCTTACATTTTACATTACTTATATACCTTTTTCCTATTCAGATATTAAATTTTATCAGACATTTTACCTTAAATTACATTCAATTTCTTTTTCAAATGTATTATTTATTATAGTTTGAATGCTTTTATAATGATTTTAATAAAACACAATGCAACTTCTTCATAATAATTTTGTATTTGCCATACCTTTAATTTAATTTTATATTTGTTTATTCCTAATTATATATTGTTCTTATTTTCTAATTCATTATTCAAATATATTCTACTATTTATTTATCAGATATTTACCCCTAATCATTTATTCATTTTCATATCAATTTTTTAATCTATAAAAATTTATATCTGAAATTATTCATTTTTACAAATATACCTTATATTCATTTAATTCATATCAATATAATTTTTCATGATCAATCTTAATCTTTTTAAGAATTATTATTACTAAACTTCAATTTTTTATATTTATTAAAATTTACACATATACATATATATGAATTTAATAAATAACACAATCTAATTATAATAAATATATATATAAATTAATAATATCATATTTTATATATATAATATATAAATATATATGCATTTTACATTACGTAATGTAATTACAATGTACATTACATTATATATTATATATGTGATATATAAATATAACATATCATATATAAAAATATTTATATTATACATTGACACAGTATGTTTAATATACATTTTATATAATATATAGGTACATATGTATATTATATAAGTTGTGTATAATATCTATATATCATAGGTAAAATTATAAAATTATATTGTATATGGTATATTGTATATGGTATACGGTATAAGGTAAAGCAAAAGGCATATGTCATTCAGCATACATCATATGGCATATATCTTATAGCCTATTGCATATGGTATATACATTGCATATTGCATATTGTATATTGTATACAGTATATATTATATATGTTGATTTTATATACAGTATATATTTTATATATAATCATGAATGTACAAAACTACATAAATGAAATTAAAATCTGAGTCCTCCAAGCCAACGGCACAAACCATGACATTTACATGTCTCAATATGTATATGTCATCTATCAATGTCTGCTTTTAGATTAGAGAAATTTTCCTTTTGTTCTCAAACAGTATTTCATTTGTAATGCATGTCATTAAAATAGTATAAAAGCAAATTGGAGGACATAATAAGAGAAGGGTTTTCGTGTGGAAATTGGGCAAGGTGATAACGTCTGAAATGTAAATAAATAAAACCTGCAATAGAAAGAAATACAGAACCAGGCGGTGGTGGCGCAAGCCTTTAATCCAGCACTTGGGAGGCAGAGGCAGGCGGATTTCTGAGTTCGAGGCCAGCCTGGTTTACAGAGTGAGTTCAGACAGCCCGGACTACACAGAGAAACCCTGTCTGAGAAACCAAAATAAATAAATAAAATAAATAAATAATACTACAAAATAAAATGTCCAAAAAATTAATTTAACTTAATTTAAATTAAAAAATATAATTGAATTGTAGCATAAGAACTGATATAATAATATTAATTTAAATTAAAAAAAATTAAAAGTGCTGTAATGTGAGAATTGATAAAAATAAAGTTAAATTGAATTAAAATAGTTTATTAAAGAACATCACATTGTAGCATGAGAACTGATATACTAAAATTAAATTAAATTAAATTAAATGAAGCCATGATGCATTCATGCGTGTGTAATATTCTCATGAAATCATGATGGAAGCCATGGCGTTTTCACGTGTATGCGATAATGGATATTTCATTTACTTACAATACTTTATTGTCAATTTCATTTATTTACATTACATATTGGATATTTCATTTATTTATAATATTTATTGGATATTAAATTTATTTCAAATATTCATTGGATATTTTCTTTAGAATATATTTTGGATATTTTATTCATTTACACTACACATGTCATTTCTGCTCTCTCTTTCTCTCTCTGCATCAATTTTATATTATGTGTTTTTTTCAAATTAAAATAAATGTAGAAAAAATTTGTTGAAAAAAATATAAAATGTTTGTGAAAAAATATTGACTAAAATATAAGACAGAGAAAACTTGTGTGAAAACATTAGAAACTGTTTTTTAGAAAATCCTTAAAAAAATTAAAGATTGACATGGAAAATTTCATTAAAAAATTGAAGATGATTTAAGAAAAATTTTAGAAAAATTAAATATTTGCATGGAAAAATGTTTAATAGAATTGAAGAATGTTGTAAAAATTAGTGGTAAAAATTACAAAAAATATAGAAAAAAATTGTTGAAAAGCATAAAACACTTGACAAACAATTTGGATGAAAATGACAAATATATAAAATAAACTATTAAAATGAAAATCTGTTTATAGAAAAATCCCTAAAGATACTGATATTCACAAGGAAAAATTCAATGGAAAATTCATAAAATTTGTGTAAAATTTTTGATTAAAAAGAAACAAATATAGAAAAATGTATGAGAGAATTGAAACTTTTGCAGAGAAAATTCCTAAATAACTGAACTTTGATTATGAAATAATTCGTTTAAAATATATGAAGATGATTAAGTAAAAGTTGCAGAAATATATATTTTAGTAACTTGCTGGAAAAATATGTTAATAAAATTGAAGATGTAAATAACTAGTGGTAAAATAATTTGGTTGAAAATATTTAAAACAATTTGTGGAAAATTATTGTGATTATATAATGAATAAATAAAGATAAAATGTAATGAGAAACTAATGAATGTTTTTAGAAAAATCCACAAAAATTAAGTTGATGAATGAAATTATCATTAAGATTGAAGATATTAAATTAATTTGAATGAGAAAATTGATTATGATAATATTGAAACTTTATATAGAGATTTTAAAATTAGTGATAAAATATATATAAATTGTGAAAACAGATATAAAACTTTGGAAAACTTTAGTAATACAATAATTAAATACATTGTATGAAAATATTAAAATATTAATAGATAATCTGAAATAAGACTTGTAAATGAAATTCAAATGTATAAATTGAAAAGAAAAATGGAGATAATGTAAATTATGAAAATTATCAAAATTGTGAGTAAAATATCTGAAAATTAATAATATTATAAGATTTGATAATTAGTTATTAATAAGTATGAAATACATTGTGAAAATCTAAAAATCAAGATTATGGAAAATTGAATAAGTAAAAATTTCAGGAAAATTATTTTGCATGGATAATATTTATGAAAAATGAATGTTTAAAAGTAGGAATAAATTAAATATATAATTGATGAACTTAATGTAATCATGTTTATTGAAAATGAAAAAGTATAAATAATAATTGTGAAAAATCCTCTAGTTTTCTGTAAGCTTAGCATCTGGACTTTCATGATGATCATGGTTCCTGTATATCAAGGATTCCAGAACATTAGTGGATCCCATCAACCTGGAGCCAGAAGAACAAAGCTGTTGTGCTGGACTATGTTGGTTTTCACTGTTACAGGAAGGGTAATTTTGAAGGTCTTGAAAAATGAGGCTCAGGAAACAGAGGAAGAAGAGTGAGATCACCCAGCTCAGGGCTAGATATCCATGACTTTCATTGAGCTCTAAGGGGAGCTAGTTACCAGGGAGGCAATGGCACTTCTCTATGACATCGCTAGTCCCATCCGTGGACATTCTGTTGCATCCTGGAGAACTCTGGCAACCTGTGTTCTGGTGACACCACTTGCCCTTGGGAACATTTGTGTCGTCCATTTACTGATCTCTCACAGACATGCTTGGAAAACTAAGCAGATTAGTTAGGAGAGGAAAAGAATAGCAAACAGAAAGAGACCCAAAAGGTCCATTTCTTGTTCTCTTTCAGATCACTTAGAGGGTCCAGGTTCCTCTTATTGGCTGAACCCTTTTTACGAGCTTTGAGTTCCTGTAGCATTTCTGTAACATTAAAATCCATTTTTTAAAAACAATTTCTACAAGAGGGGATGGCACAAAAGATGGCCCAGGAACAGCAGAACAGTCAGCAGATGACCCAGGCTGGTGTGATCTTTTTCCATGAGAATATGAAATTTATAGATATCTATATAATCATGAAGTGCTTATCAACTATATCTTTCCCAAGCAAGTGGGACCAGGCTAGAGAACAATATCCATGGTCAGGCATACTTTTATATTCTTCCTCCAGAAAATATTTATGGCCTAAATAAAATGATCTGTGTTCTGCAAAGGATTATATGACATTGTAAGATTCATGAGTTTGACATCAAATTTGGAGGTAGTATTGTGTAGTATACTGTCTTTGTTAGTGTATTACTGCTGTGAAAATGCAACATGACCAAGGTATGTCTTATAATGTCCAACACATCATTGGGGTTGGCCTATGGAATCAGAGTATCAGTACAGTATCATCCAGGCTGGAGGATGACAGCTTGTAGACCAGCATTGTGGTAGTGGAGCTGAGAGTCTCATCATCTTCATCTTAAAGTTGCTAGTACAAAACTATCAGGCAGCTATGATGAGAGTCTTAAGAACATACCCACACTGATATACCTATTCCAACAAGGAGACACCTAATAGTGCCACTCCCTGGGCCAATCATATACAAAACTTTATGTATATATTTGTTACTTCAGTTATCAGATATTTGGGATTGACTAAGGGACAGAAAAGAGTTGTTTGAACATGGAGAATCAGAACTTTTCTTCACAAATATAGATAGAATTCTGGTGGCATGTCTGGTGAGATGGGTTTATCACATCCTGACTCAGAGACAATGGAAAATAGAAAACAATCTACAGTCTTTGTTTTCTTCTCCATGTCAAGTTTAGATCAGAATGTATCATGTATTCCAAGTCTCTGTCTGCAAGTATCATCAGCAGACATGACACTCATGAGGAGATCCTCAAATCCTGCAGCACCACATGCTGAAGTTGGCCCTGAACTGCTCTCTAACAAGTTTTAGTTGTTAAATAACAATAAGATATGAATAGCTCTACTGTTCTTCTACCAGCTTGCTGGGTTGGCTTTTCTCTCCTCCATTCACAGCTCCTGTCAGTTAACACATTTGGAAATAAAGCACAAGATTTTCCCATTTCACTGACATTGAAAAAACTCAGTGGCCAAGATGTCTTTCTTAAGAAGGAGGAAGTGCAAAGTAGAGTTTATTG
This sequence comes from Mastomys natalensis, assembly GCA_021653895.1. Lineage (NCBI taxonomy): Eukaryota > Metazoa > Chordata > Mammalia > Rodentia > Muridae > Mastomys > Mastomys natalensis. The sequence goes on from JAJTUV010006634.1 coordinate 9,935, forward strand.
AAAAGGAAATATAGATTTTCTTTAGTACAGAGAGAGACTTTGCAGGAAGGCAAAGGCTTTTCATGACATAGTTTGTCTCTTTTCTGGGCATTCTATTGGTTCCTGGAGAATTCCTGCCTTCCGTTTTTATGTCACCGTGTTGTAAAACACCAAGATCTCTAAGTGAATTCACATAGCCCTTAGAGAGTTCTCCCAAATTAATGTTTGGAAGAATGAAGAGTCTATTTGAAGAGAGAATGAGGAAATTACTGAGTTAAGAGAGAAGAAGAAATCTGGTGTTCTGAGTGTAAACCAGTAAGAAAGATCTGCTTGTGAAGAAACTGAGTCCTGGGAAGGAGACTTGGAAATTCTTGAAGAAGGTATATTTGAGCCTAGATTTCCAGTATTGGTCACAGCAAATGAAAACTATTCTTCTTATGATAATTCAAGAAAGGCAAGAATTACCATACAATAGTTTTCCACCACAGAGGCAGGAATTTGCAAGTTCAGAGCTTTTGTTCTGATATTTCCTAAATTGTATTCTTACTGGGCTTTCTGGCTTTGTAACATGGGAATTTCAGGAGACCATAATGTGTTAAGAAAAAGGTAACATTTACCAGTGTAGAGAATCAGAGCACATTACTCCCAGTTATCTTTTTTGCAATTAGAAGCACACAGACAGCAATAACTTGGAACTAAATGTACTTATGTGAACTTATATTCTTGCTACATTATCTTATGTTCTTAGATCTTCTTTGTCAACTTCTTTCTGTGAATGGCCAACTAAGTTCCTTGAATCAGTTGTTGTGGTTGACAGACATTATTTTTGAGGGAAGCAAACAACTGTCCAAGTCACAGACTGGTATGTTTTGTTAGCTCAGAGGTGTTTTTGACTTTCAGTTGGCTGAATGGATTATTCTTTATATAAAGTTCTGCTGTGATATAACTTTTCAATACACAGACATGGGCCAAAAATGACATCATAGTACATGTGGATATGTCCAATACAAATGAGTTCTTTTAGACTGTGCCATTTATTCCTGGCTTCTGTAAGCAGAAGCTTGAGGGTTCAGAAGTCTAGTTGATCCCACTATTAAAAATCCTAGAGAGGCCATCTCTATTGTTATCATAGCATGTGTATGAAGGCATAGGAAATGACTGGGTGCTTAGATATCCAACAATCTATTAAATTTGGGAGAGCTGAGATCCACATAACAGCTACCTTGAGCCTGAACCAAACTTTGGCATATCTGTGGCTTCGAAACATGCTCTAATTTTGTTTGTGCATCAGGATGGCCTGACCATTCTCTTTAAAATCCCACTATGCAACTTTTTTGCATTCTTTTTAAAAAGGTTGGCAGAAAGCTATGAACCCAAACACATAATATCCTTACCAAGAAGCAAGCAGGTAAAGAGGATGGAGAGGCTGAACACTCTCCTGATGATCAGTGAGAAAATAAGCTGTGAGATCCTTGACTTCATCACTGAAGAATTCTTGGCTACAGTTATTCATTGTTTCAATTCCCATGGTGTCAGTCTGGGGTCTACAAGTTGTCCTCCCTTGTGTCTTTAAGGTATTGTTTCAAGGTTTCTATATTCATGATGTTCCTTTGATCAATCAATGTCCCAAAATATACTCCAGAAGAGGCAGAACAAAAACACCGTAGCAGTGGATGGAAATGCACTCTCTCTTCATTCAAATGAAACCTGAGTCTATGGTCTGAGTTACAGAACTTAGTGTTAAAGGCAGTGGCGAGTAATTCTCAATGTGTATTAGAAATCACTTGACACCTGCGACTTTGTGACTTTTAGCTTTAGAGTTTGTTGTGAGGCTTTTCAATGCTATGGCATTAATTACATTCTATTCTACTCGTATAAGCTTGATGTAGTTCCTGAGACCTATATTTTCTTAAATCAGTGCTAGACTGAATTCTTTGGTCTTTAATCTTGTTCCTGTACTTATACTTATATTTGGTGACAATTTTGTTCCATACATTTATCCTGAATCCCATTGTGATCTCACTCTCTGTCTTGGTGTTTGTGTCCTCTCTTTGTCCCTCTTACTGTCATCTTCTATATCTTTCGAATTTTTTTACACATTTGCATACTTGTACATTCTACCAGAATCTGAATGCCAGGGTCTTCATTTTGGCTTAAACATGTTTCTGTTTTACCATTTCAAGATACTTCCAGTGTTGAAATATTAGTGCTGCAATTTTAACAGTACAACTTTTGGTCTTAGTGAGAAATGCAAAAGCTATTGGTCCTGGAGGGGCACAGTGAGTGTTGTGCAGATCTTTTGGAGTAGGAACACTTGAGCTGTGATTTCCAATATCAGAAATAGAGCTTTTGGAAAGTAAATGGAATTCCCTGAATATCATAATTTCTGAAAGGCAAGGATACCAGAACAAGATTTATGCATACACAAAGCCTGAATGTGGTAATGTCAAAGCTTTTGTACTGCAACATCCTAGCTTTTGTTCTTACTTGGCATTGGACTTATAGCATTGCAACTAATGGTGACCATCAGGAGACAAGTAAGGCTAAAGTTTCCCAGTTCAAGATAGTATATGTCACCACTTCACTCCTGATGGCAACCTTTCATGTGTAATCCCCACCTGCCAATAGTAACAGGGACAGAAATCTGACTTTGTTTAATATTTTGTTGTCTGAAATTTTCTGACATCTCTATGAGAGTGGCACTCCTTTATTTCTGCATCATCTTCTGTGAATAGCAGGAATTTCTCTAATGTGGCTAAACAATGCTAAGAGAAAGTGGATAAATAGGGACAGTTAATCGTTTTGCCACCTTAGGGGTGTTTGGCCATTCATTGATTCAAACAGATTTGTTGTTGACCATGATCTTCATGTACCTGTTTTTTTTTTTTTTTATTTTTTTTATTTCACAGCCATGAGCCTAGTGTAACCCAGCAGTAGACATAGTTATCTCTACACAATCTGAGTAATTATTTATTTATTTATTTATTTATTTATTTATTTTTAGTTTTTTGAGACAGGGTTTCTCTTTGTAGCCCTTGCTGTCCTGGAACTCACTCTGTAGACCAGGCTGGCATCGAACTCAGAAATCTGCCTGCCTCTTCCTCCCAAGTGCTGGATTAAAGGCATGTGCCACCACTGCCCAGCCCTGAGTACATTTTTATAGACATGTTTCTCTTTGAAGCTTGATTCTGCCGATCTCTTTCCCAGGATGTATCATATGAAAATGTTAATATGTTTGGAGATGTGATGTCTGTAGTCTACCTAATCATATGTAAGAGGGAGAAAACTCCATGGCTCCTTATATACACTTGCATCTAGAAATGGACAGAAGAGCTTAGATCCATAGATTATATCATTTTAAGGTATGGGTGAATTAGAATTTTGGTGTATTATAAGCATTTTTTATTCTGTTCAAAAAACAGGATGGTCTGTCCATCTTCTCAGAGTTCTCATTATGTTCTATGTACAGGACCAATAGGGAGACCTCATCTACTCTAACTCTTCCCAGAAGACAGAGTTGAAAAATGAAATGTAGAGGCTGTCCACACATGCTCATGACCAGCAAGAGAAATAATATTTAGATTGAATCCTTTTCAATAAAGGAATCTAAGCCAATAAATATATATTAGCTTCAAAATCCATGTTTCCTATGTAAACAGTCTTCAATGTTAGCCCATAAAGTCCTTGTGCCCTCCTCTTTCAAGTTCCTAAATGCTTCTAAGAAGAGAGAAAGAACCACAAGTTTCAGCAGAAACTAGATAGAAAATGGAAACTTCTTGTTTCTCAAATGAAAGAAAAAAAAAAAAAAAAAAAACAACAACCCCGAGTAACAGTATTCAAGGATTAATGGCAGTGGAAAGCACATTTTCAGAATGTATTTGGAAATGCCATGTCAAGTAGTGACTTTTGTGAGATTCTAGCTGTTGTGACTTGGTGGTAATTCTTCATATTTCTCTGCCAGGTGATTGAGTGTTAGAAGCTTATGATAGCAGCTCTAGGGGTCTGGTTCCAAGTTTTTTCATCTGATGTTTGACTAGAAGGCCTCAGGTCATTACTGTTCTTCCTGTTCCATATATCTTATACTTCAAGTTTGCTCTATTTTTTTTCTGCATCCTATTGCGTTCTCTCTATGTTCTTCTTTCTCTCTGTGTCTCTGTATGTTGCTTTTATTATTTGTGTCTTCAGGCTTCACTTCCTCTGTGTTTGTATATACATAATTTCATGTTGTATTTACCTCAAGAATCAGGTTGCAGGTCTCCTCAGGTTGGACTGAATATATATTTGTTTCATAATATCTAGGTGAAGCTTCTGATGAGGTCAGAGGACCCCACTAAATACAGAATTGCTCTTGGCGTATATGGCCAGATTGAGTCACATTGGAATACATTGGGAAGTTTTGCTGTTTTTTTCCCATCCTCAGAATTACGTCCAATGTATCACATATCAGTAATAGTTACCATGCAGACATAAATTCAGTTGTGAATATTGTAGAATTGATAAAATATGTTGTTGTGTGCCAAGACCTGTGTCATAGGCTCTTGAGAACAAAATAGGATAGTCTTACCTTCCAAATCTACTAGGAAGCTCCTACAATGTAACCTCCACATGTAAACTCAGTCCCTGATGGCCTTGGTTCAAGAATATTAAATTCATAATCACCATAATTTCACAATGGGACCCTGACTACTAGACACATCTTGGTATGGAGTCATTGATGACACAGCCTGAGTTTACATTTAAAGCCAGGCATCTGAGTCAGGTGAATTTCTACCATCATTTCGTCATTTTACTGCCTGTCTGTTATCCACCAATTAATGCTTTCTACCATCATGTTAGTAGTCCACAATTTCCATCAAACCACCCACCCCATTTATGTGATTGTTCAGTTCTTTTTCAACACACATGTATTCTGGATAGTTGTCGACTTGTGAAAAACTGAATTCTTTGCAAGCATATTGCTGTTCTACTTGTAGCTACAGTCAAACAAGTGACACAGTTGAATAATAAGTCCAAACCTACATATCTTAATTGTAGGTGGGTGTTATTGTGTAAACATTTAGTAAGTTATAGCCTTTCTTCTTTCTTCATTTAACCCAAATAATTTTTTTCCATTTGCACATGTTTGTTGACACAGACAGAATGTTGAGGCACACTCCTCAACCCTGTTTTCTGTGCTGTTACTGGAAAACTCTCTTTTCCTGGATATTATACCCAGGAACTGAATACATGACCACAGACAATGGAAAGAATTTTTACTGGTGGTGTTATTTGGCTGTAGAATTTAGGCTTCTACAAAAATGAAGCATAATTTAACCACTGTTTTAGTTTCCAAGGGATTGAAAGCAAATTCTCAATCACAGCTCAACAAGCAGGTGTGCTAAATCTAAGTCTAACATGGAATCTGGAGTACTAGTCAGGACCTGTATGCATTGGCTAGAGTAGTTAGTTTGGTTTTTTTGTTTTTACTCACTACTATAAAGCTGGGTTACTTATTTCCTCAGAAGTATGGAATGAAGTTCAGGCTTTTCTATTTGACTAGCAATCATCTCCAGGTCCTCTGCATATGCTTTCCCTTGGATGAACATATATGCATGTCATGTGTGTCCCTCCATTAAGAACTCCATCTTCTAATAAATACCATTGGGAAACACTGGAAGAAATTATCCAGTACATATACAAGCAGAAGTCGTTGACCACCCAGTACATTTATACAATGGAATATTACTCAGCTATTAAAAACAATGAATTTGATAAATTCTTATATAAATGGATGGAACTAGAAAATATCATCCTGAGTGAAGTAACCCAATCACAAAAGAACATACATGGTATTCACTCACTGATTATTGGATTTTAGCCCAGAAGCCTGAAATACCCAAGATTCAACTCACAGACCACATAAAGCTCATGAAGAATGATGACCAAATAGGGGCCTTCAGTCCTTCTTAGAAGGATAACAAAATACTCAAGGGTGCAAATATGGAGACACAGTGCAGGACAGAAACTGAAGGAGGGACCATCTACAGACCATTCCACCTGGATATCCATCCTATGTGCAGTCACCAAAGGTAGAGGTTGATGTGGATGTCAGGATGTACATGCTGACAGGAGCCTGATATAGCTGTCTCCTTAGGTCTGCAAGAGTCTGACATACTCAGAGGCAGATACTCACAGCTAACCATTAAACTGAGCATGGGTTCCCAATGAAGAAGATAGAGTGAAGGCTGAAGTAGTTGAGAGAATTCGAGACACCAGAGGAAAGCAACAATCCCAACCAACCAGAGCCCCAGGGTCTAAACCACCAGCCTGGGAGCGCTTAGGGAGGACCCATGGCTCCAGCTATATATGTAAGGGAGCTATATATAAGTGGGAGAAGAGATCCTTGGTCCCATGAAGGCTGGACGTCGTGGTGGGGATACTCGAGGGTGGGGAGGTGAGGTAAAGGGGAGGTTGGTGGGGGTACACCAACATGGAGGCAGGAGGAGGGGGAAGGGATAGTGAGTTCCTGGGAGGAGGGGGTAAATGGGGTAAGGAGAGAACATCTGAAATGTAAAAAAAAAAAATTCCAATAAAAAAAAAAAAAACTTGCAACACCATTTTCATGTCCTCCAGATGATGTAGTAGCCCAGCATGGGTAAAGACAGTGAAATTTCTTGGATGCTCTTTGCTTGGGATGTTGTTTTTATGATATTCTCATTATTAATATGACCAAAAATCACAAGGATGAAAAGAATACCTCAAAGTATTGTGCTGGTCTAATCAAAAGTATTTCCTTTCAGGAAAGTAACAAAATGTGTTTGATACTCCATTTGTCTGAGGCCTTGTAACTAATTTTGTGAACTCAAATAAGTTCTAGTAGGCTATTCTTGATCATGGAGATCTGCCTGCATCTGCTTTCAATGATGGCATCTCAAACTATCTAAATGATCTAAACCTAAAATTTCTAAGCTATCATATCTTTCTAAAATTGCATGTCTATTTAAAACAATTCTCCTAAATGATCAGATTCCAGTACTAAACAGTGCTCACTCCTGTCATTACACATCCTTGTGAAAAGTTTTATGTGCATAGAATATGAGAATTGATTTCTTGGATGAGTCCATGAAGATACTCTGCTGCAAGATGAACATATCCTTCATGGGAGTGTTCTACAACAGATTCCCAAAGAGATCAGAGATGCAGTTTCCCTGCTATAGTACTAAGGAGAGTCAGGTTTTCTTTAGCGCTAGAGCATGAGCAGTACATTCTTCTCAGATACACTACTCAAGAAATCATGCTTCTGCATGACAGTCTCTATTTTTCATGATGCGTGGGTACAATGTGCATCAAGAGTGAACAAGGGGACTGACCTTTACTTCATTTCTCAGGGATTAAGTTTCAAGCCTTTATTGTATCTGTCACTAAAATGTTGTGATCCATCAGAAACAAATCATGAGTAACTTGTATATTCCTCCTATATTGTTGACTATGGTAGGTAATCTGTTTAAAATCATGGTCCTGAGAATAACTTGTTTTTTTTTTTTGTAGACCAGAGAAGATACAGTACCTAGAACAAATTCTGACACTTTTTTAAGGGTGAGGAAATTTCTAGGTTCAGCTACTGTTTGGGTATTCTGTCAGGCACAAACAATTATTTCAATTAAAATATTCAAATTGACCCTCCAGTAAAAATAAGGGGAGGGAGATAGTACTGTGCACCTTGTATGTGCCTTCACAATATTCCTATCTCAAATCTAAGAATTTACCATATAACCTTGAACTGTCAATAGACCAGGAATAGAGCCTCAAGCAGAAGGAACTTTTGAATTAGTAACCACATGTTTACCTCATCCAGGACAAACAGGGTTTATTGGATTGTTATGTTTTTACTTACTTCATTATTACTAAACAGTCCATAATATTTTATAGCCAGTAAAAAAGCTACACTGCTTTGATGTTTCATTCTCTACATAGAAACATAATTTATAAATTGAGATTGCTATCAGGTACCTCTAGTTCTTTGGGAAGATACGGGGTTTTACAGAACTAACTGTTATGGAAATGGTAAACAATTTGTCCTTCTTTGTGTCTCCTGATTTATATTACATTTATTTACCTGATACATTTGGTGTTTCCCCATTACATTGGACAGCCAAGGTCACTTACGTTTCTTTTTCTTTTGGAGTGCTGTGGATAAATCTTGCAGTTAAAAAATTCAGAATTTGCTTATTCTTCCCTGAGTTGACTGCCCTCTGTAAATATACTTGAGAGCACACTGTCATGGCTGTATTGAGCCCTTTACTAGGTCTTCGTGGGTTCCTTAGATGAGGAATAGTTAATGTAAACTGGAAGAATTAGAAGTCTGGCAAGAGCTTACTATGCTGAGTGATTCTCAACATTATTCAAAGTTTAAAATTAATGGACTTTACTCAGTTGCAGAATTTGGACATTTAGAGATAGGAGAGTAAGATAGTTCAGGAGGACTATATCCCTTACTAGCATTTTAGGAACTTGTAGCCAACCTATATGGGCCAATACTGAATAACAGACCCATAGGAGAATGTCTAGCCAAGCAGCTACATCAGGATAATTTCTACCACCATTTGCCCATTAGACTTCCTGTCTGCTTATCCACCATTCTCAGATTTTAACCATCATTTTAGCAATCCACATTCCCATCCAGGAAATCCATGTCATGTAATATGACTGTTTACTTCTCTTCCTAAATGCAAGTTTTCTGGGAAGTTATCTTCTTGTGTGAAACTGATTAACTGGCAAGCATATTGAAGCTCAATTTGAAGCTACAGTCAAATGAAGGACACCCAAGAATAACATGTCCAAAACCTACAGTTTTTTGATGATCGGTGGGGTGATATATTCAGAACTTTGATTCTGAGTTATGGCTTTTGTCCTTACTTCTTTTAACACAAAAGTTTCTTCCCAGTGTGCATCCCTTGGTTTACACAGAAAGAAGGTTGAGGAGCACTTGGCAGCCCTTTGTTTCTCTGAGAATTACTGAAGAATTCCCTCTTCCTGGAGGTTATACACTGGAATTGTGTACATGACTATGTACGTGGGAAGGACTTTTTACTGCTGGGAGTATAGAGTTCAAGAATTTAGGATTCTACTCAAAGCAGAGAATATTCAGAACTACTGTTTTATTTTCCAAGGGATAGATAGAAAACTTCTTACCCAATTCTAAAATAGCTGTGTGCTTAATTTAAATCTAACATGGAATCTGTGGGTTTTATTGGGCACCTGTGTGCATTGACTAGTGGGGTCAATTTGACTTCTTTCTCTTAAAGTTTCTACTATAAACAAGGCATATTACTTCCTCAGATGCTTGAAAAAGAAGGTTCTTGTATGCCTAGTTGATCATCATTCTCTTGAGATCCTCGATATGTGCTTTCCCTTGTATGAACATCTATGCATGTCCATGTTTTGGTTGCCATGCTATATTTTGTTTGTCTGTAAAATGCTGTGATCGATCAATATCTCATCATACAACACTTCTCCTATACTATTGAATATGGTAGGTTACATGTACACAATGATGCCCCTCAGTTGTAAGAGAAAAACCTATTTGTTATAGTAGAACAGAGAACACAGTACCTAGAACACATTCTGTTAGTTGCTTAAGGCTGAGAAAATTTCTAGTCCCAGATACAGTTTGAGTATACTTCTTTGGGGAAAACAAAAAATGATTTCCCTGAAAAATGAAAATTAACTTTCCCTAAGGATGAGGTAATGGAGATAGAAGCCTGAGAGCTGCACTGGGCATGTATCTTTACTGCATTCTTCTCTTAGGTCAGAGTAAGTGCAGATGATTTGAACTAGAAGCAGACCAGGAATAGAGCCTGCCGCAGAATGAGCTGCTATATCTCGAGGTCCTTGCTGAAGCCCATGCCCAGAAACTATAAAATTCTATCCATAGTTTTCTATTTTGTATTTCATTAATTTAGTGTCAAAAGGTGCTGCTATCAAAGAGATAGCCATCTATGCTGCTTCTATATCTGATTCCCATCCTTCTCTGACAACACCCTGTAAGAGAAATTTAAATCTTGGTGATTCCCTTGCCACTAAGTGTTCAAGATTAACTATCATCTACAAGTCTCTGATATTAAAATATGTTTTATCAGCTGCATAAAATTGTTTTGTGTAATTGAACCATATTTTCATTATACATTCTTCTGTTAAGAACATCTAGATTATTTCCAGCTGAAGTCTAGCCACAAGATGATGTCAACCCGACACTGTCTTGAGAAACAGAAATAAGAGGTCAGATGATGTAAAGATATATGATAAAGCAAACACAACAAGCAAATAAAAATAATGTTATTGATGTGTAATGATATACTTCAAAACTTGAATATTCTTGCCTAATAAAACTATAATAAAAGTGGTTTCACCTGGCAAGTGATGGACTCAAATGCAAAAA